>VDFB02350902.1:14582-181816 GCA_007258455.2 Sequoia sempervirens | reverse complement strand
ATCAAACTACAAACATTCTCACCAAGCCTCTCTCTCGAATCAAGGTAGAGCACTTCAGGAAGAAACTTGGTATGGTTGAATTGTAATTTGTTATTTATGTTTGAAATTCAAATTGTTTATCAAATTATACTAAAATATAAAGATGTTTAATGTGTAAACTCTTTTGTCATGTGTGTGACTCCATGACCTTATGGGCCTACTCCCCCTGTGTACATTATTGAAAGGTGGCGATCTTTCTAATAATGAACACTTGTATTTGACATTGTAAAGTGATGACTCTACAATGATGAGTTGAACTATCATGATAGATATCATGTGACTTGATATCTGTGGACATGTCATGATAGTATCTCTTGGACACTTTGATGGATATCATGGGACTTGATATCATCTGAAGATCATTGTGATCTTTAAGAGATAATCATGGTGGATATTTATATCCATGGATATGCCATGAATTATGGTAGACATCATGTGACTTAATGTCAGTGCACATACCATAATGAAGATGAGTTATGAAGAATGTCATGTGACTTGACAACTTTGAGAAAACATTCCTTATCTTCGATATCACGTGTAAAGGTGATATCCCTACTTATTTGATTTGAAATATCTTCCCTAGCTAAGAGGGAGTGTTGATGCAAGGTAGCTTCGGTCAGATATAAATGATGATTGCTGAAAGCATCTTCATCATTTATATGTGATCGAAATTACTCATCATTTATATTTCTAAAATTGAGAAAGTCGAATTAATGAAATTCGATATATATAAATAAATTGAACTTTGCTTTATTCTCATCGCTGGATACTTACACTATTTTGTTTAACACCGATTAAGTAATAATCAGGCTATGAGGAACTCGCACCCCTTCAAGGGACACATCCCATGAAAGGACGTGTCTTCACTTTGTGAAGACACGCCCTCTCATGGGATGTGTCTCTCCTTGGAGGCGCGTACCTTTGTGGAGATGTGTCTCCCCTCTTTTGTATAAAGCATGATAGAAACCATTGAGTGTGGACATCGTAATTTATTAATGTTCTGCAATCAGTACATTCTGCTTAAAGAGAAGAATTCAGAAAATCGTCTTTGACTTAGAATTTATCACTCAGAATTTCAGACATTAGTTTATTCTTAGTTTTAGGATCCCATTCTGATACAGATTTGATTACATTTACATTGTGCAATTGATATTATTGTGGTTGTTAGTTTAAAAAAGTAAAAGATTTTATTATATTGATTCACAGCCCCCTCTCAGTATAACCATGTGATCTTCAGTCTATATATAATATATATGTACGTATGTATATGTATATGTATATGTATACATATGTACGTATATAGATATGTATATGTGTTGGAATATTTTGTCATTGATGTCAAGGTTGAGCTGTGTGCTTATGTGCTTGACCTGCTTGACCTTCTTGACCTGCTTGACCTGCCTGGGTGTCTACTTGAGCAGTGTGTGTATCTGCTTCAGCTAATTACTAGCCTACTTGTCAACATATGCCTAATTTCAACTAAGGACAGAATTCTATGCCAGCTTTATGACAGTATGAAAAGTCTTTGGCTACCTTTTATGTGGCTCGGTTTCTCTTTAGAAGGAGTATAGCATTTTAAGAAAAGTTTATGGTTGTAGAGTGACTTGCGTGTCTTGGTTAGAAATTAAATTCCTTAGAATGAAGCCACGTAATAAAGTTCTTTGGCTGTGCTTGGTCTTTAACATTATTTAAATTTGTGAATAAGGACAGTTGTATTCATCCTATGCAAAGGAGCCGTGTTCTTTATTCCTAACAGGGATGTGGTCTACCTTAGTTGATATTTTTGTGTGCCTTTGTAGCAATTATCTCCAGTAGACCCTTGTCTACAGGTTGACGTCAGAGAGAGATCTATTTGAATTAATTTAAGCAGCAATGACCTTTATATTTTAAAGGCAGATGATAGCAGATTTATGAATTGAATACCATTTGAAATATATTTAAGTAGCCATCTATTGCTCACTATGCGTATGGGATTACTCAGCAGCAATTAATTCAAATTTGATACCGTTTTTCTCTCTGGGCAATTCTGGCCTACAGCTTTAAGAGCTCTCTGATGGCATCAATTTATTTTTGGGATGTCTTTTTAAGTCGTCTTTTTTTTTTTGGACATTTAAATCATAGTTCCACGAGGACGCGTCCCCCTCGAAAAAGTGGCCGTCTCAGAGACGGGGACGTTTCCGAGACGCGGGGACGTCAAGGAAACGTCCCCCCGCCATCCCCCCGTCCCTCCGCCGTCCCCTGGGCGTTTCCTTCTCAGGGAGTCTTCTTCGCGTCTCGGAGTCTCCTCGAAGTCTTTTCCGCGTCTCCAAGTTTCCCGCGTCCCCTTATTAAAATAATGTTTTTTTTTTTAATTTCAAAAAACAAAGCTTTAAGATTATGATTTATCATAAGACAAAATATTTTAAAATTTTAATATTATATTACTATAATTAAAATTTAAAATATAATATATTATATGATTAAATTTTTTATTTTTATGACTTACTCTAAAGTAAGTCGAAGACTCTAAATGATTTTTTTTTGTTTCCCTGAGCATTTTTCATTTAGTTCGTTCGTGCCCTGTGCGACTGTGTCTGGCGATTGGCGTGAGAGTCTTTCACTGAGAATCGGAGCCCTTGAGAAGCCTCAACTAATTCAAGCAAAGCTGCGAACTAGACCAGGTAGGTTTTTGTTGGCATAACTAGCACCTCTGGAGTAAGAGTTGATACGAACAGCCTATGCACACTACGTTTTGAGTGCTCTTCAAATTAGGAGGGGAAGCTCCCTCGTTGTGCTTTACAAAAGTACTTGCAAATGGAAATAAACTAAACTATGTCCTGTCTTTTTGTTTCAGTTGTAGAGGTACAAGGCTTTCTCGAAAACTATATACGTTGCAGCTGAGTATTTTCTGGTTTTGCAGATCTACTAACTACAACTAAACTTAATTACTTAAATTCTATCTGGTTCCCTCAAGAAAAACAGAGCATGAGGAAACGGAGCAAGGTTTGACTATCAGACGATAAACGAGTGTAGACTCTCAACTTGAAGGCAAGGTGGCACATCTATCTGCTCAATCTAAACACGTTTATTGGCAACAACATCACACGATAAACTGAATACGGATTCTCTACTTGAAGGCAAGGTGGCACAACTATCAGCTCAATCTGAATAAGTTTATTATTCACAACAATATACGATAATCAAGTGCAGATTCTCTACTTGAAGGCAAGGTGGCGCATCTATCATCTCAATCTGAACAAGTTTATTTAGCACAAAAATAGATTTATCTAAACTATGGAAAGAATTCACCATTACAATCGCATGAAACCCTATGTGGCATAACAATTGATCATAATAGTAAAGACGCATGAACAAATACCAAAAGAGCAATATTGAGGGGCAAGGTAGGTGACATATATTTCTCTCTCCGGTAAAGTTATGTACAAATGAGCAAAGCTCTTATTTATAGACATCGAAAGGTGTAGGGAACCCTAAAATCACCTTGAGTCAACTACAGTCTTGCAATGCATGCAAGATTTACTGCTAAGCCCTAATAAAATAAACTATACAGTTAACTGGAAAACTACCATCGGTTAAGCAGATGCATTTAACCTAAATGGACCGTATTACTGACATGCGTCCTTATTAAAAGCAAAGATTAAGCCACTGCAGCCGGTTAGCTGGAAGCCTAACCACAACTCTGTGATGATAATTCCAAGGATGAGATAAGCGTATTATTGAAGTCGACAGAAGTGAACTCAAGACTGAAAGTCAAGTTAACTGCTGCTCATGACTCAACCCTCGAAACCAACTGCAGGTTCCAACTGGTAGATTACTCCATGTCATCTCGATCTAACACTTCGACCAAGAACTTATCAATCTCTCTATCATCTGGCACTTTGATACTGTCTAAAGCAATAATCTGTCTCTTCAGTTCTTTGTCGCCCTCTTTAACTGTATGCATGCCATCTTTAACATCTTCAGTCGCCTTTCTGAAACTGGCTGAAATTACTGAAACATTCTCCAGCTTAGCCGCCATAGGCTCTCCTTCAAGGCTATCTCGAACTCAGCTTGCACTTTATTCAAATCTCTCGAACTCAGCTTGCACTTTATTCAATTCAACGTACGTGCCGTCTTCAAGAAGATAGTGACACAGAATCTGAATAACAAAACCACTGACAAGCGCAAGTACTCCAACTACATCATCTTTCAATGAAAACAACTTGGTTGGTAGAGATCTTCTCACACATTTCCATTTTGAGAAGATGCTGCCCTCTCCAAGTAAAAACTTTCTCTCGATCTTCATCAATCTCTAAGGCATCGTATGCAACAGACAACTGAGATACAAGAACACAATCCTTGGCTAAACTCTCTGCAACTGAAACCTCAAGCAACTGAATACCCTGACGGAGTCTATGTGCATCACTCCTCAACTTATATAAATCTGCAAGAAGACGTTGACCTGTAGCAACTAGACTTTCAACCTAGTTATCCAAAAGTCTGCCATGACTGACTAACTGATCCAGTTTTCGTTGTTCTGCAGGTTATGCTGAGGAAGAACAGGTGCTCTACTTGAATTTCCATGAACAAGATCAGAAATATACTGGCGAAGTTGACCATTTTCAGCCTTAAGCAGTGCCTTATCCTCTCCATCCTTCGTGATACATTCTTCAAGATTATTGGTGACGATCTTAAGAAGAGTCACATCCGTCTCTCGAATGGTCCTGCCAAGATTTGCCTTAGTAAAAGTGAAATCACCAACTTCGACTTCATCTAAGCTCTTACCCTCTGGAGGAATAGCAACCTCGATAACAATCTCTGATTCTGGAGTCTTTTCAATATGCACCTATTTCTTAATCTTCTTGTTCGACCTTCTCTGATAAGGCTTACCGAACTCAGATAAATCAAGGTTGTATGAAGGCTCACGCCTCTGTCTTCCCAAAGACTTCTCAAGCCAACAAGACTGAACAATATCATCAATCCGAGGAGAGACTGTCCCTGATGTATCCACCTGTGGCAGTTCAGTGGTCTCCGATCCAACTCGAATTGGTATCTCAGGCTCCGAATCTATGTCAATAGGTTGTATGTGAGGCAAACTAGGAGGTGAAACGTGAGGCTCAGCCTGAATGACTGTCTCTACTGGGATCTCAGGAACATTCTCAACTTGTTTCTGCTTCCTCTTACCAGTAGCTCTCTTTCCCGTGTTTCCGCTGAGTCTAACCCCTTCAGGAGGTATCACAATAGCCTTGACTCGAGGTCTTGACCTAGAAGTAGAAGGCAACAAAGAGAAATCCTTTGGCGGCTCTGCTACAGGAACTGACTTCCGCTTCTGTTTGCTCTCCAAGAACAACCTGCTAGTCTTGATAACTGATCTGGAAACTTCCTCAATGGAACTGACTTTCGTTTCTGCTTACTCTCCAAGAACAACTTGCTGGTTTTGATAACTGATTTAGAAATCTCCTCAATAGAAGTATTCTCCTTGGCACACCAATCTGGTGAACGAAGTGGCTGCCGAGCAATCTGGTCTCTGACATATGAATTGAGAAGAACTTCTCCATCATCATCGATAGACCATCAACATCTTCTGATAAGTAATCAGAGAGCTAACCGATAGTAAGTCTACAATAGTGACGACGACGAACCTCGAATTCATATTCACAATTAGCCCAGAAATCTTCAAGTGTTGGCTTATGTGCAATCCCTCGCTCTAACCTATCTGCATAATGACCAAGAGGATCATAAGAACGCCTCTCAGTATAAGTTTTGAACTTGAACCTTTCTATCTCGGTAGACATAAGCCTGGCATCTGTCGCCGCATTGCATGTGAAAATTCCCAATGTAAATGGAAAATTAGCCGCAGTCTTATGACGACTACGAAGAAAGAAATGAACATGTTGCAACTGCCTGAGAAACTCCATGAAGATAATCTTGTTTGAAGGATACCTTGGCAACATCAAGGGCTCTCCAACATATCCATAAACTCGGATGTATGTAAAAGTAGGGAACTGGATAAACCAATCCGCCCAAGTCTCCATCGCTGATTTAGCCTCGATAGAAATACGAATGTGCATCTCGTTGTCAAGATCTCGAACTGTCTTCATAGAAAAGTGATCACTCATTGCTCGGAAGTCTTGCTCAGATGTAGAGAATTCTAGCTGAGGATAATACTCATGAACACGCTGAACACCGAGAGTGCCATTAGTCTTTAGAAGCTTGTAGCTACCTTGGAATGCAACTAAGTAGACCAAGTATGATATCATATGAAACTCATGAAACTTGAGAAAATTAGTAATCTGCTGATGTAAGCAATCACTAATCAACATAGCCCAGTCAAAACGTTCTGTGCCATCAAGAATCCTGGAAATAAGATAGAACATCCATGAACGGAAAGTGCTAGCATCTGGTTGACCCGTAACTCGATTGAGCAAAGTTATCAAAACAGCAACTTCGTCCTTGAATTCACCACAACCAACCTTCTTAGGCATGTTAGTTTTCTGAACTTTTAGCCATTTCTGAGCCACTTTTCTCTGTGAACGTTGCTAATCTCCATCCCATATCTTCTCACAGGCCTCAAGAACCATAGTAAAGTTATCTAAACACGGAGGAATAGCAAAACATTTCTCTATGTCCTTCGGTTTGAGACTGCAAACAACCCTCCCGTCAACTGATTTGATTTGTCGTGAAGACGAGTCATAATGCTTGATGCAAGCAAGAACAAACTCGAGATCAAAAGTAGTAACAAGAATGGATGCTGCTGCTAGCAATCCTGAACGTTCAAGATTCTTCAACGAATTGCTGCTAACACCCTCCAGACTGCTCAGATTAACCACTGGATAAACATGATTTAGGTCTGTATCTGAAGTTTTGACAAAGTTATGTGTAAGAGCCGATTTGGCCTTGTAATCAATGAGATTGAACTGCATTTTGAAAATGAGAACTTTTGACTGTAAAGTCGAATATACTTGAAGAACTTTCTGAAAACCTCTGGACAAGGCTAAAAATAGCCTAAGACAAGAAAAAATTTCGAAGTTTTTCTGGAACATGGGTTTTGTGCACAATGGAATTCTGAACAAACCTAGATGATGCGATTTTCAAAAAGATGTGATTCAAGCCCACATGCAAAGAAATTCTCGGAAAAAAGCACAGAGCTTCAGAATGAAGGCTACGGGCGATTTTCTCGAAAAAATCTAAGACGTGGGTTTTGCTGCAAATACTGAAGTATGCGAACCCAAATGAAAATACGCTGAATATGTGTTGAATTTCTTTGACATGCGAAGAAAGTACCTAAGATGAGAAATAGAAGAAATAAGACAGAAGATAGAAAGTTTTGCTTGTCTGCTTCTGAAAAATCCGCCAATCTCTGTTGTAGAACTTGATGAAACCTGCATGCAAAGTGAAAATAAAGTCTGGAATCACCTTCCTCTGAACAATCTGAACTCGTTGCTATGAAGAATGTTGAATTCTGACACCTGTAGCACCTTTAGCTTGCTGGTCGCTCAAGAAGAATATAAACTTTGAAGCTAAAGATGATGAAATAATGGACGCCAATGCTTGGTTAAATAGATTTTCATCTATGAAATTCGCATAAAGCATGAAATCCATGAAAAGTGCGCTTGGCTTGTGATTGGACCTCATTTTAGTTAACTGAAACTAAAATATGCTAAATAAAGCGCCATGCTTTAGGGTTTCCCTTTCAAGACTTTAGTTAACAAATTCATGCGATTTTGACTTTAGTTGACAATCTTCATTGAATTCGCCATCCTTCACACTTGTTTTAAATTCACAATTTAGAACTAAAGCGTCCCTTTTGAGAACTAAAGTTGACAATCTTTGTTGAAATGAATTCGCCAATTTCACACTTATGCTTCAATTCACAAACTTAAGAATTAAAGCTTCCCTTTCAGTACTCCAGTTGACAATGAGAATTCGCCATATTTCATTCTCATGCTTTAAATCTTAAAAATTCTAAATATGGCGACCCTTTTGAGAACTGAAGTTAACATTCAAAGGTAAATGCGTCAACTTCACAAAGTACATAAATTCATGCTTTAATCTAAATATGGCGACCCTTTTGAAAACTCCAGTTGACAATCAAAGGTAAATGTGCCATGCTTCACTAAATCATGCTTCATCAATTATGCCGTCCCTTTTCAGAACTCCAGTTGACATTCAATGAAGCGCCATCTTCACAAAAAAAAAACTTTACAATTGCAACCAAATTTGACATGCATGTGAACTCAAGTTGACTTTCAAGAATAATCTTCAGTTAAGTGAACATGCAATCAAGTTAACTCAACATGCAAGTTTGTTAATTGGACATGCAAACCAGTTAACTCGACATGCGAACTGAAAGATCACTCAACATGCCAATATATGAACTGAAGATGACAACCCAGAAAACGTTTAGTCTAACTGCAATCAGAACTCAAGTTAAGGCGTCCATTCAACTCTCTTTCAAAAATCCAACTTTGACCTCTTAAGGCGAATTCCAGACTTAGCCAAATTTCATGAAAATTTAGACTTAAAACCTCTTCAGGACCTCTGTTCATCCTCTGACACTGGCTGACTGACTCCACCGATTAGCTGGCTGACAGGTGCATCGCAGAGTTGAGCAAAAACTGATCAAAAGGTATCTTGAGACTAAAAACCATAAAACTGACATCTGAAGGCTCAAAAATCCAAGCGCCTTTTTCAAAAGCTGCGCTTTTTCTCAGACTTAGTCAAATTTTGACATCTGCATCTCGAACGAAGGGAAAAATAAATCCTTCATAACTTCTGATTTATCAACTTTCAGGATTGGATCACAGGTTCACTGCGGAACTGACTTCATTCCGCACGACAGCTACAAAGGCACATTTCCCAAGAAAACATCATCTGAGGGGTGAAAATCAAGGGCGCCTTTTTCAAAAGTTGCTCTTTTTCCTCCAAACTTAGCCATTTCTGGAAATGATCAAAATAACATAAAAACTCCGACTGCAAGCTGCTGAGACATCTTCTGATCTGATGGAGACACGCAACGGAAAGCTGAACATAACACGGACAAATTGAATATCTGATATCATCAAAAAGAAAGCATTAAAGGCTTGAAAAGCTCAGGCGCCTTTCTGAAAAAGTGCTCTTTTGCTTTTTCTTTTGATATTTTGACTAAGATTTGACCCCATGTTTGACCTCCGTTTCAGGCACTTCAAGAACTCAGATTCACCCACTGACGAATGTGTCGCGAAGCTCAAACAAATGTGAGATAAACATCTTGGGTGGCGTTTAGCCAAAAACCTACATTTGGCACCTCAAAAAGATGGGCGCCTTTTTCAAAAGCTACGCTTTTTACCAGTGTTAGCCAATTCTCGTTTTCCTCTTGTTTTGCGCTATATCTCCCATAACTCGCAAGAAACAGGTCCATTCGACAAGCTTGATAGCTCATTGTGAAGCTGACGTGATGCCGGACAAATGTCTGCTGGAGGTGACAAACCCTAAAAACAGGATCTGAACCCCTAAAAGATAGGGCACCCTTTTGAAAATGTGCTCCCCTCTCCAGAGATAGAAAATTTCAATGATTTTCCTTCAAATTTTCACTTTTCTTAAATTTCTTCAGTAACAGACTGACATGACACTGACACCAATTCCATATTTAAAAACCCCAAAAACGACCTTCTGACATCACTTTAACAAGATTAAGACTCAATTAAGCAAAATGCCTTAGTGAAGCAAAAATTTTGGTTTTGGGTACAACAATTTTCGTTTTTAATATTTTATTTTTTTTATTTTTTCATTGTGTAATGCCAGACTCGACACACGGGAAGGGCATTAGAAAATAGAAAGTCTTTCATCTCTGTCTGGCCATCTTGGCACCCGCAGTCACTGTGAAGTGTGAGCTATGTGGATTTTTCATTTTAGTCTCTCAACTCTCATCTCTGTCTGGCCGTCTTGGAAAGAATCACGGAACTGTGGAACGGATGCCTCAAAGGGGTGTCCGCTCATGGACTGCGACCAGTCCATGAGCGGACACCTCTTTGAGGCATTCATTTCAAGCACGGGGTGCTAAAAAAATTCAATTTTTTTTATCAATTTAATTTGATTTATCACATTCACATTTATGCCCCTTGGCTCATTATGTAATATGCTCTCAGCTCTGCAAAATGTGGAAGCACAGGCAAGGCATGTTAAACAGTTAAACAATATTTTATTATTAATATTTCTATTCCATATGAGCTGCATTTAACCACGTCTGCAACTAAACACCATAGTTATTACATTTTGCTCTTATTTTGAGGTCAAAATCTTGAATTTCTGAATGACTTGCAAGTTGCACACCATTTTCCTGTGTTCATGCTATGAATAATCAATAATCACAAGATTTCTTTATCTCAGGCTTGTGAACTGTTTGACAGAATTGAGAGTGTTGAAAACTTGAATCAGAATATTGATATAATAATATAATTATTAATATTGATTGAGGCAGCCCATGTTCTGATTCAGCATTCTCAATTTTGTCAAACAATTCACATGCCTTGCTTGTGCTTCCACATTTTGCAGACTGCAGAGTAAACAATTCACATGCCTTGCCTGTGCTTCCACATTTTGATTTTGCATATCTTGCAATATTGCAATTCATGAGACCACATTTCTTTCTAAATTTTAGACTTTTACTTTTAATTTATAGGTCTGATTTTTAAATTATTTTTTTTTACATCGTAGGTCTGATTATTTTATTTTTTTTAACATTGTTTTTGCAGCATCATCATCATAATGAGTTCACACAACAGAAGTGATGATGAACCAAACATTCAAAGTGCAAATGATTCATCAAATGATCCTGACTTTCAAATAGGAGGGGAGGCTGAGGGTGAAGTTCAACCACAAGTACAACATGGCTCAGCCTCAAATACTCAAACTACCACAAGTTCCATTGGTAGTAAAGATAATAGCTGCCCTTCAGAACTCCTTCAAGAATGGGCCAAGGGCCCCTTTGATCCAAAAAAGACCTTTAAAACAATTTGCATCCAAGGTAGCAGCAAAGCTTGGGGCAACTGGGGGCACTAGATTATGGAAGTGTCACATGTGTGAGCTTACATGGTTTGGCAGCATTACAAGAACTAATGCACATTTTCTTCTTGTTCGAGGCAAAGGTGTAGATGTATGCAAAGCTGTGGCAAGTAATTTGAAGTACAGGGCTGAAATTTTAAAATTATGGGGTTGTAACGAGGATAAAGTGCCTACATCTGCTACATTGCAACATAAGAGTATGGGTGATCAGATTTCAGCAGTGTCTACTTCTGCTTTGCAGAGTCAAAGGCCACCAAATCCGTTCAGTTCAAGTGCAGCAGAGCCTAGGGGGAAACGTAAGATGGCATCTTCACAACCTTTAGCAAGTTTATTCAATGTGCAGGCAAAGAATGAGGCAGATGATGCCATTGGCAAATTCTTCTTTGCCAATGGCATTCCATTCCATGTGGCTCGCTCTCCTTATTATAAGGAAGTTGTGTCAAAAATAATAAGGGCAGGACAATCATATGTGCCACCAGGGGAGAATAAATTGAGGACAACAATCTTGGATCAAAACTATTCCAAGATTAATATTTTGATGGAGAAGATGAAGAGAACCTGGGTCACAAGTGGATGCAACATAGTCATGGATGGGTGGACGGACATTAGGCATCGTCCACTTATCAATATCATCGTCACATCTGTAGCAGGCCCTTATTTCCTTAGGGCTATTGATTGTTCAGGGCATAGCAAGGATGCCCATTATCAGTTTCAGATCCTCAAGGATGCTGTAGAGGAGGTTGGACCACAAAATGTGGTGCAGGTAGTGACAGATGCGGCCCATGTGTGCAGAGCTACAGGGAGGTTGATTGAGGCAGCCTATAGACATATTTTCTGGACTCCTTGTTGTGTGCATGCCATGAATAATGCACTTAAGGACATGGGTAAAATCAATTGGATCAAATGTATTGTCAGTGATGCTAGAGATGTGTAGATGTTTATCTGCAATCATCATCATTCACATGCACTTTTCAAGTCCTTCTCCAAGAAGGAATTCCTGAAGCCTGTAGAGACTCGGTATGCATCATACTTTATTCTCTTGGAGAGGATGCTTGAGTTGCAAGAGCCATTGCAACTAATGGTAATGACAGCAGAATGGAACAGATGGCCTGAGTCAAAGACACAGCAGGGATTGAGGGTTAAGGAGGTGGTGAAGAATGATGTCTTTTGGGCTGATGCCAAATATATTGTCTCCATCATTGAGCCAGTCTTCAAAGTTATTAGATTTGGGGATTCTAATGCACCTTCCCTTGGAGAGGTATACGGGTGCGTTGATTCCATGCTTGATCAAATGAAGGCTAAAGTGCGAGAGAAGGACCCCACAATGCAATTCTACACCGAGCATATTTATCCAATCATTCAGCATAGATGGGAGAAACTCAACACTCCCTTACACATGGCTGCCTACGCATTGAACCCAAAGTGGTATGTGCCACGTCCAGGCAAAGTGACACCTATGGAGGATGTTGAGGTGAAGGAAGGGTTCATGAAGGCCATTGACAAAATGTATGATCCTATAGAGGCCAGCTTGCTTCATATTGAGTGGACAAAATTTGCTACTCTTTGGGGATATTTAGAGGCAGCCAAAGTAGATTTGGAGACTATGTCACAGGAGGACCCCAAGTTGTGGTGGACTATGCATGGGCCTAGATCTTTGATTACTACTCTAGCCATTCGTTTATTGTCCCAGGTTTCTAGTTCTCCTGCTTCTGAGAGGAACTGGTCCACTTATAACTTCATCCACTCTATTAAGAGGAACAGGCTCACTTCTAGGAGGGCAGAGAAGCTTGTGGCTGTCCATAGTGCCTTACGTCTCATTGATCGCAGCACAATTACATACAAAGAGAGTCCAGCAACCAGATGGGATGTAGAGCCAGAAGAGCCAGCACAAATAGATGAGGATGCTACACAGACAGGGCTGGTTGGTATTGGTTTAGATGAGCTTGAGCATTTGGGGTCCTCGTCCGATGGTTCCAGTGATGAGGAGATTGGCATAGAGCTTGGAGTTGGAGATGATTAGATCATTAGAGGCATCAGGCCATTAGCTATTTAGTATTTACTATTTTGTAATTTAGTATTTACTATTTTGTTTTTGAAGTTTGAAGTTTGAACACTGTTGTGTTGATAACTTGATACTTGATTGTAATTATGAATCATGACTATGAAATTTTGAAATTCAAATTATGAAACAACTAGTTCTCGTTCCAATCACAATGTCTATTAAGTTACAAGTATATTTTCATTTTGATTTTCATTGTTTCAATGTTCACTAGTTCAATGAAATCATTGCAATGTGTTTAAACTCTAAAATTTACTTATTCCTTAGGCTTTTACAGTTATACATCTTTTTATAACTAATTTTTCAAGTACTATATGTATTTCAGCGCACCGCCCCCCTGCCGCCCCCCCACTGCCGTCCCCCCGTTGTCCCCTCGCCGTCCCCAAACTTAGGCCCCGCGCCCCCGCGCCCCTGAAACCCGTCCCCTGCCGTCCCCCCGTCCCCGTCCCTGAAACTCAGTGGAACTATGCATTTAATCAACGGTTTTTTAATGATTTTAATCTGGGCAGTTCAGTTAATGAATTGTGCATATCTTCTGGAGGACGTGTTTCTATTTCTGTGGCAGATTTCTTTTGAGACGGCTTCACTAAAAATTTATTTTTCTATGAAGTAACGGCCACATATTCTGAGCGGCTCCTTTGGACTGTTCTGTCCACATATATGCTCTATGGCGTCTTAAATTTCTGACAGCTTATTTCTTGTCGAAATGTTTCAGGAAATTATACTATTTGGATAGAGATTGTGATATTTATTCCTCTTTAAAATTTGGTGCGACTTTGATATGGTTTTTCTTCACCTAGGCGGCTTCAATAAATCTGGACGGTTTCTTTATTGTCGTGTGGCTTAATCAGGAGCATCTTTACTATGAGACGTATTGACCAAACTTAACAAAAAAATTTCTAACGCCTGAGTAATGATTTAGGACGGCTTCAGAATCCTCTAAAATTAGCAACAGCTCTATGGTGGTGTCTTTTAAAAAACTGATATCAGCTTCTGGTGAAAGAACATGTGGCAGCTCTTAATTTCTCAGGTTGTGGCCTATTTATTGTGGTCTGATGATGCGAATAGAAGAGGTGATCATTCCGATTGCGTGCTAATTGAAGAGAGACGTGAGAAATAATGGTTCCTTCTGATGGTTTGAAAATATTTGAAAGCTTTCAGACTTCTATTAATAGGCAGCTCATTCGAATTTTCTATTGTGACGGTTTCCTTTTATTGTGATGGGTTTCATAAAAATGATATATACGTGCTAAATAAAATCAAGGGAGACGTGCTAAATAAAATCAAGGAGTCATGGTGATGAGCATATCGTGTATTGGTAAGGCAAATTGTGAATGAATATCGACGGCTTCAAGAAATTATCTTTGCTTTCAAAATGATATCGAACATGTATTGGAGGTGTCGGCTGGGTGTAGGATGCGTTATGGAGACATTTTGGAGTAATTACTCTAGTAACATCTATCATTAATACACCTGGTGGCGGCAGAGTGCAGACATGTGTATACTTGAAATCGTATCTTCTTTCCTAAGTATAATAGTTTTCTTATTGCAAGGTGGTTTACCCAAAAAGGGATGGTCTTTATGTGAGTCGAGCTTTTTTGTGTCAAGTTATGGGCTATATTGGAAATTGCTATGAGGTTTGAGCTATGCTTGATGTATCTTGGCGTGGGACTGTTTCAAGAGTATTCGGTATGGTGTTAAGTCAAAAAAAAAACTTCAGTGAGAATCTTGAGACATGACTGTATGTCTTTATTATGTGCTGAATGAAGATACATGGTGTGTTATGTTCATGGGCTGTGTGAGAGAGCTAATGAGAAGTTGATAAATGAAGTCCTTTTTGTGATTCATGGGAGTGCTCTGTTTATTAATACTGAAAGAAGTTTTTTTTTATGTGCAAGCCGTGCCAGTATCTCTGATGTGAATATCATGCAACATGAAGATGATTCTGTTTGTGCAACAGTCTAGGAGTCAATTAAAATGATTTAAAAGGCTGAGGGTGTATATTTTGATATCGACCAAGTTATCTTCTGCATGAGGTAAAGTTGAGGTTTGTTTGTGAAACGATATTTGTGTTTGTGAGAGGAGCAGCTTCAAAGTGGTATTATTGTTTGTATGGGTATCACTACCGATTGACAGTATTGTGAAGTTAGAGTAGCTGAATCAAATTACTGTTCTTGGACAGCATGAATGTGTTGAGAGCCTCACTATTCAAGTGTAGGCATTGTTTGTAATCAGTATTTTTCAGCTTTACGTTCAAAGTTTGGAGTTGGTGCTTCCAGTGAGTTGGTGCTCACTTATGTAATCAGGGTTGGTGCCCTTTGGAGATAAATAAAAGCAATATTCTTCCGTGGTTTTTTACCCGAAAGGGTTTTCCACGTAATCCTGGTGTTTATCTTGTTAATGGTGTTTGTTGATGCTCTTAATGCTCTGATTTTTTATTTACATGTTAAATCTGGTTTAAAGCTTTAAAAGTTCTGAAATACTAATTCACCCTCCCCCCCCTCTCAATATTTCATGTGTGCTCTTCAATATGTATGTATATAGATATGTATATGTATGTATGTATGTATGCATATATATGAATGTGTATAAATACATGAACACACATATAAATATACTGCAAATTAGTCCCCCATCCCTGTATGGGTTTGAAACAAGTCTCTTTTTGGTAACAATACACTATTGGGTACGGCTAGCATACCTGACGTACCCAACCAAACCCAAGGGTAACCACAACAACTAGGCCCCAAAAAACATTTTAAAAAGCATTTTTTTTTAAAACACTCCTAAACAAATTTGGTCACCCTAAAGTGAGGGCATAACATGTTTTTCAACTCATTTGACAAACACAAAAGACCAAAACTAATTTTTTTTCCTCCAACCTGCCATTGTTATGTTTTAAGCATTAGTTCATTTTTTTAAAGGTGAGTGTTAATTTTAGACCAGAAATGAAGATAAGCAGCAATAATAAAATAATAAACACAATGGTACAGCAAATACCCTGGGAAAACCCTCCTTCTCGAGGGAGAAAAACCCAGCAACAATTTGATCTCTTATATTATAACAAGAAGAGCAGAAATCTGCTTACAATCTTGGCCAAACACTAGGCCAATATCAAGAGAAAGCACCTCTCTTAGATGCAAATGAATAACAGATATGAAGTCTCCTTTTGTATCGATCTTCTTGAAGCAAAAGTCCGATCTGCTCTAAGTGCGAATTCCTCCTATAGTGCGAACTTGTCTTGAATTGAAAATGAATGATCAAAGAATAGAAATCTCCTTATATTTATACATATCAAGGCGCCTTTTCATGAAAGGTCGGCCTTGTCCATTAACCAAGGCATCTCTTGAATAAGTCGGCTTCAATAAAAAAAAATATATATATATATATATATATAACAAGTCAACCCCTTGCTTTTAATATTTGAAATTTATTTATTATTTATTCTTGAAATCATGGGAGAAAGATCTCCCGCCACTACTCATCAACACTCCCTCTTAGCTAGGGAGATATCTTTCCAGATATCCATGTCATGGAGTCTCTCAACATGACACCCACAATGGCTACACCCATTTGTGGAAAAGAGTTCATCACGGAGTCACTCAACGTGATATCGTCATGGAGTCACTCAACATGGCATCCATCATGGCTACTCCCATATGTGAAAAAGAACATGTGTACAAGTGCCCATCACAAAGTCACTCAACGTGATGTCGTCATGGAGTCTCTCAACATGATGTCCACCATGGCTACTCCCATGTGTGGATAAACACAAGTACAAGAAATTCATCACCGAGTCTCTCAACGTGATGTTGTCATGGAGTCTCTCAACATGACATCCACCATGGCTACTCCCAAAGGGTGGACAGAACCACATCTCCGTCTCAGAGATGGACAAGGGCTTTCACCTCAAATTTCTCCATCTCAGAGAAAAATGCATTATAGCAAATAACAACAGAATCACTGATGTTGAGCCTCCCTCTCAGCAAGGGCTTCATTCTCCACAACTCCAAGCTTGTCTCAAAAATGCACAAACTTCACTCTGGAGAGAGGCTTGCTGAGAATATCACCCATCTGATCGTCAGTGCAAATATATCTCAGTTGAATAGCTTTCCTCAGTACCATATCTCTGATGTAATGGTATTTGATCTCTACATGCTTTGTTCTGTCATGGAACACTGGATTGACAGATAGCTTCACACAGCTTTGATTGTCACAATGAATAACAGTCGGCTCCAATGATTGTCCAAACAATCCTACAAGGAGCTTCTGAAGCCACATGCTTCTCGAGCTGCTACACATGCTGCAATATATTCGGCCTCTACAGTGCTTAGTGCCATTGAAGACTGCTTCCTGCTACACCAAGAAATCATCGCAGACCCCAAGCTAAAGCAACATCCAGAGGTGCTCTTTTTGTCAGTTGCACTCCCGGCCCAATCAGAGTCAGAATAGCCTTGCAACTTTAGATCTACACTGGAAGTATATCTCAAGCCATATCCAACTGTGCCACGCAAGTATCTCAAGATATGCTTAGCTGCAACTAGATGAATTTGCCTTGGTTCACACATGAACTGACTGAGGGCACTCACTGCATAGCAAATGTCTGGTCTAGTATTGACTAGATACATCAACGATCCAATCAACTGCCTGTACATGGTGGGATCAACCAGATTTGAACTAGCTGCAGAATCACTCAACTTCTTCAAATTTGTTTCCATCGATGTAGCCATGGATTTGCAATCCATCATCCCAAATCTCTTCAAGATATCTATGGTATATTTTCCCTGACTTAGAATAATCTCATTGGGTCTCTGCCACACTTCCAATCCTAGAAAGTAATGCATAAAACCTAGATCCTTCATCTCAAATTCAGAAGCTAACTCCTTGCATTTGACAATGAGATATTCTGCTCCAGTAAGAAATAAGTCATCAACATAAAGAACCAAGATTAATGCCTCACCATCAACTACCTTGAAGTAAAGATTTGAATCTGCATCATTCTTGGAGAAACCCAAGCTCATCAAGTATCGATCAATCCTCTCATACCAAGCACGAGGTGTCTATTTAAGGCCATACAATGCCTTCTTCAATCTACATACGTGGGATTCCTTTCCATGAATCACAAACCCATCTGGTTGTTCAATGTACACTTCCTCTTCAATTACACCATTAAGAAATGTTGTCTTTACGTCCATTTGGTGTAGCTTCCATCCCTTAGCTGCTGCAATAGCAATAATAGTCCTGATGGATAAATAACAAGCAACCGGAGCAAATGTTTCCTCATAATCTATTCCCTCTTTCTGAGAGAATCCTCTAGCCACAAATCTTGCTTTGTACTTCTCAATGCTACCATCATTTGCATGCTTGATCTTGAAAAGCCATTTAGAAGATACAACTAATTTCCCTTCAGGTCTCGGTACAATATCCCAAACATCATTTTTGATAATAGATTGATATTCTTCAGCCATAGCATCTCTCCATACTTGCTAACTTGATGCTTCCTCAACACTGGAAGGCTCAGACTCAATGATATGACTCATCAATGCTACATAGGCTGGAAACTTTTGTGGTCTTTTGGTTTCTTTGAATGTGCCTCTAGGGGCTGCATACTTCTCTGCCTCTTCCATAGTCTATCTAGCCCATAGAGGTCTCTTTCGACCTATAACAATATTTCTTGAACCATCAGTAGGTTCTATAGGATCTACTAGATCACTAGCCTCTTCTGGTTCAGTAGACTCCCTCTGAATCTCAGGATTATGATCAACGTCCATATCCTGAGGAGTCTCCCAATCTTCATTATCTATCTCCATGTATGACCCTTTAGATCTTTTGAATGCAACATCTTCTTCAAAAGAGACATCCCTGCTGATCTCAATTTGTTTCTGTCCTTGAATGTAAATCGTATAGGCTTTTGAAGATTCGCTGTAACCCACAAATATTTCTTTCTTGCTAGATGGTTCTAACTTAGATCTCTTATCTTTAGGCACATGAATATAAACAGGACAACCAAAGATTCTCAAATGACTAACCTCAGGTTTCACACTTGTGAAGGCTTCTTCAGGAGTCATATTTTCCAATATTCGATGAGGGCTCCGATTCTGAACATACACTGCAATTTTGGATGCTTCTACCCAAAGGAAGGTTTGTAAGTCTTGATCATGGATCATAGCTTTGGCTGCCTCAACTATGGAT
This sequence comes from Sequoia sempervirens, assembly GCA_007258455.2. Taxonomy (NCBI): domain Eukaryota; kingdom Viridiplantae; phylum Streptophyta; class Pinopsida; order Cupressales; family Cupressaceae; genus Sequoia; species Sequoia sempervirens. The sequence continues at coordinate 162,504 of VDFB02350902.1, read as the reverse complement.
CTATTTTTCCTTTTTGCAACTCCGTTTTGCTGAGAATTATATGGAACACAAAACTCCCTCTTAATTCTTGCCTCAATACAGAAATTACGGAAGCCTCCAGAAGTGTATTCTCCTCTGTTATCAAATCTCAAAACCTTGATCCTCTTTCTGGACAAATTTTCAACTTGAGCCTTAAATTCTTTGAATTTCTCAAGTACTTCTTCAGACTCCTTAGACTTCAAAAAGTAAATCCAAGTCTTTCTAGAATAGTCATCAATGAAAATCACATAATACCAAAAACCACTCAAGGATGACACAGACATTGAACCACACAAATCAGAATGAACAAGATCTAGAATACCTTTTGATCTACTTTCACTACTATGAAAAGGACTCTTAGTATTCTTACCCATTTCACATCCTCTGCAAATACCATCATACTCCTGACTGAGTTTCGGAAGGCCGGTAACCATCTTCTCCATGGATGGAAGAGCTCTGAAATGAAGGTGAGCAAGCCTCCTATGCCATAGCTCACTTGAACTGGTGGAATCATGCAACAATGCTTGAATTGGACGAATAGAAAGTCTATATAGACTCTCTTGCCGAACACCAATCACACGGGTTGTTTTGATACTAGAGTTCTTAGGCCAAGCAAGAACTTTTCCCTCAGAAAATGCAACTTGATATCCTTTGTCCTCCAAAGCTGAAATTGATACAAGGTTCCTCTTGATACCTGGTACGAACAAGACATCACTCAAATGAAGAGGGATGCCAGAATCTAGGTGAAGAGAGGTGGCACCAGCACCTTTCACTGAATAGCAAGCATCATCTCCGATTATCAATTGAATGTTGGTTTCTCTTTCTACCAAATCTGAAAGATGCTCTCTATATCCTATAATGTGTCGAGAAGTGCCACTATCAATCAGCCATGTGCTACTATCGGTTGGAACATTGCTTGATAGGGCAGAGATGAATAGAAATCCTCCTGAGTTGTCTATTGAATCCTTCTGAGGAGAAACATCATCAACATCCGCAGTAGAAGCATGTTGCTTTGGTCTTGTTGCACAATCTCTAGCATAGTAACCATACTTGTCACATCTGAAGCATTGAATATGGGAGAGATCCTTCTTCTTCTTTGATTCAGGAGTAGAATCTGATTTACTGTCTCTATTTCTCTTGAAATTTCCTTTTCTCCCTTCTCTTCCCTTCCTTCTTGAAGTTTGAGCAGCAAGAACATGATTGTCTTCATTGTGAGAACTTCGACCATTACCTCTTGCTGCCAACCTGGATTCCTCTTGAAAACAATCTGCTCTAAGACGATCAAACTTTGGTAACTTAGATCTTCCACTGATACCTTGGATAAAAGGCTGCCATGATTGAGGAAGACCGTTTAGTGCCAACATGACTAAGTCTCTATCTTCAACTATATCTCCAATGGCATATAGTTGATCCTTCAACTCAATAATCTCCATAGAGAAGGAGATGACTGAATCTCCTTTTGCCATCTTAATGTGATGTAGCTGTTGCCTCAAGGCAAGAGCTTTGCTGGTGTTATTGATCTCATACAATCCCTCCAAAGTTTTGAACATCTCTCTAGCCATCTTCAACTTGGAGATAATAGGCACAAGGTGATCCTTCACGGAATCAATCAATATCTTCTTGGCCTTTGTGCCATTCTTCCTCCATTGTGCTTTCTCAGTCTCATCAGAAGGCTCGGGCACCTCGCTCTCCACGAACTCGAGAATATCATTTTCTTCCAATGCAATAAGAACTCTAAACTTCCAAGAGGTGAAGTTAGATGCACCATCAAGTCTATCTTCAACCTTGAGTCCATTCACCATTTTCAAAGCTAAGATAGACTCCCTTAGATGAGAAGAAGAGAAGAAGATTTCACTACTTAAATAAATCTGATCACGATCTTGCTTAAACCCACTCTGATACCATGTTAATTTTAGACCAGAAATGAAGTAAGCAGCAATAATAAAATAATGAACACAATGACACAGCAAATACCCTGGGAAAACCCTCCTTCTCGAGGGAGAAAAACCCAGCAACAATTAGATCTCTTATATTATAACAAGAAGAGCAGAAATCTGCTTACAATCTTGGCCAAACACTAGGCCGATATCAAGAGAAAGCACCTCTCTTAGATGCAAATGAATAACAGATATGAAGTCTCCTTTTGTATCAATCTTCTTGAAGCAAAAGTCCGATCTGCTGTAAGTGCGAATTCCTCCTATAGTGCGAACTTGTCTTGAATTGAAAATGAATGATCAAAGAATAGAAATCTCCTTATATTTATATATATCAAGGCGCCTTTTCATGAAAGGTCGGCCTTGTCCATTAACCAAGGCGTCTCTTGAATAAGTCGGCTTCAATAAAAAAATAATAATAATATATATAGCAAGTTGACCCCTTGCTTTTAATATTTGAAATTTATTTATTATTTATTCTTGAAATTGAGGGAGAAAGATCTCCCGCCGCTACTCATCAACAGTGAGGACTACATGAGAGTTAAACCTACACCAATAGGGAGCAATAGTTGCACAAAGAAAATTTAACCATCAAAAGTGAGTAAATCTTTCATTTTTTTTTCAAGTTTTGAATAAACTTTTTTTTGAAGATTTTTCAAGTTTTTTTTGGTAATTTTGAATATTTTTGTTAACTTTTTATACATAACAAGGGTCTATAATGCCAATTTTTTTTTAATTTTTAAGTTGTAGGGTTGTTAATTTTTTATTTTTTTGGGTTTTAGGTTTATATAGAATGGTTGGCAGTTCTAGTTCTATTGCCCCAAATGCAAAGAGTTCATTTAAATTTGATGCATCATCCCCTCTTTGGCAGCATACAACAATGATTGAACAACTTCTTGGTGGTGGGGGTTATCTTTGGAATTGTAGCCAATGTGCAAAAGAGTATAGGAACTCGTACTCTCAACTGAAAGCTCGATTTTATGCTATTCCTTTACAAAGAATAAAAGTTTGTCCTAGACCAAATAGAAAAGGGTTGCCAAAGAATTAAATATTGGCTTATATTAAAGAACATGTGGATGCCGACATGGTAAGTAATAGATCAAAGGAAAGAGCACATCCTCTTGCCAAGAAAATCTTGCACAAATCTCCTAGTAGCTTATTACAACTGAGTGACCCACATCCTTTCATGCCAATACCACCATCTTTTGGAGAAGAGAATTTTTTGATTTCGCATAAAAGAGGGCCATTGGAAAACGCCTTCAAACAATGAAGTGAGGGAGATTGCACATCAAAGCATTGCTCATTACATTTATGCCAATGGACTTCCTTTCAACCTTGTTAGATCACCATATTGATGTGATATGGTGATGGCCCTTTCCAATTCAACTTCTAATTATGTTAGTCCTAGGTATGAAAATGTGCAAACCACCTTATTGGCAAAGGAGAAAGCTTCAATAGAGGCATCATTGAGAGCAATCAAGGATACATGGCCCAAAACAAGTGTGTCCATCATTTTTAATGGATGGAAAGATTGCAAAAATAGACAATTGATCAATGTTATAGCAATGCCCCATAAAGGAGTAATGTTTTTGAAGGCAACGGGTTGTGAGGGGCAAGTGAAAGATGGAAATTTCATTGCCAATATCCTCATTGAATCCATTGCAATGGTAAGCCTAAAAAATGTTGTCCAATTCATAATGGATAACGCTAAAAATTTTAGGGCAGTTGGTTCTATAGTGGAGAGTACATATGGTCACATTTTAAAATTTTTTATACAACCATCTGGGGTCTACTGACTCAATTTGATATTGTAAAAGATTGGCACACAAATTGAGTGGTTCAAACAAATCTACAAGAAGGGGAAGGAGATCCAAATGTTTGTGACTAATCATCATATGTCGCAAGGCATCTTCAAGACCTTCTCAAAGTTGTAGTTGTTGAAGGTAATTTAAATTTTTTTAATATATTTTTTATTTTTTATTTTAATTGTTGATATGTGACATGTATTTTTTTACACTATGTTAGATTGTCGAAACTCGATTTGCATCTCACACAGCCGTCTTAAGACAACTTATGAAGGTGTCAGAGGCATTGAATCTATGGTCATCAACAATCTTTGGAGCATATGGTGGCAATCAAGCACAAATAGAGCCCAGCATGTAAAAGTATTGAAATTAGATAATAAGTAGTGGGCTCATGGGGAATAAGTTTTGAGTTTAACTAAGCACATCATCAGCATGATTAGGTATGCTAATATAGATCACTCATGTTTGGGTGAAATTTATGATGGCATGGACTCCATGTTTGAGAAAATAAGAAATATAATAGAAGCCAAGAAACATGACTCAACAGAAAAAAAATTCAAAAGTGTGCAAAAGATCATTGTTGCTTGTTGGAACAAGATGACTACACCCTTACATCTCTTAGCATTTGCTTCGTCAACAAAGTATTATAGCAAAGAGATACTTTCCTTGTTGAGGAGGGTGCCACCATATAGGGATGAAGAGGTTGTTATTGGCTACAAGACTGCATTTAGAAGGATATGTCTAGATGAAGATATCCAAAGTGTTGTCTTGAGTGAGTTTGGCAGGTTCATATCTTCAAGGAATCATGATGTTTCCACTCTTCGAGACAAATGCAGGAAAGATGCTCATAAATGGTGGTAAATACATGATCAAGGCTCTATTTACTTGCAGCCTCTTGCAATTAAAATTCTCTCTCAAGTACGTATCGTTTTATTTTTTATTTTTCTCATTTTTCATTCACTGCTATTATGTTATATATTATATTATATAATAATATAACTTTATAATTTATGTTTTGTATTTGTAAAATTAAATACTAAATTTTGTATGCAAATTCAATAAGTTGCAAGTTCTTCTTCAACTGACGGAATTGGAGTACAGACTCCATCCACTCAATTAAGCAAAACCATTTGAGAGCAAAAAAAGTTGTGGATTTGGTCTATGTACACTCAAACCTTTGTCTCTTGTCACATAAAACACCTAAATACAATAAGGATGTGACAAAGAACTGGGATCTAAGTCATAAGTGTGCCGACTTAGATGCTACAGTTGCACAGCTTGCCAAAGTCTCTATAGATGAGGCAACTTTTGCACATGACATAGCTCGTGTTAGTAGCACTCCAATTGATTGTGGTTCAAATGAAATTGAACCAAATGTGACTTTAAATATTGATTGTAATTTTCATTGTGTGATGACATTTTGATTTGACAAATCATTGAATTATGAATTTGAGTATTTTCATTTTGGTAAATTATGAATATGAGGTATTTAAATATTATATTTACTAGCAATTGTAAAATATAAAACTTATAGTTTTGAATATATAATATATATAGATATGATAGCCCGAAAATGTCTTGGGGCGGTAAAGGTTGGCAGTAGCGATGGAGGCTTGGATACGCGCGCAGGCAAAAGGAGGACACGGTTTGTTGTGAAGGTCATCGGAACAGGAAAGCGCGCGACTGGATCCAGGAAGGGTGGTTGTTGTGCAGTGAATGGGGAGGGTCGCAGAAGGTATGCCCTTCGCTCTGGCGTGGCTCCGTCATGCACTGCACTGCCTGGTTCTCCTTTGCCAACCCTAGGTTTCGATCCTTTGGGGTCATCTGTGCCTGGAAAGTCACCTGGTGCTGGGGATGTGCCTCTCGTTTCGACTCTGAAGGTTCTTTCTGCTTGCAAAAATAAAGCAAACCCATTTCACGAGTGCTCGACATTTTGTTTGGAGCAGATTCAGCTGGCCAATCTGCCCCCTCCTGTGTTTGAACCTGTTATGTCTTCTCCTCCCGTTGAGGACTCTGCTTCTCTTCCTAATGGCTCTTCTCTTTTCATCAAGGATCTGGTGGTGGTCCTCGCGTATGAGCCCTTGGACTTTTGTATTTCAGATGGCTGCATTGATCCCATTGCTAGTGATCTGGGTAAGCGCTCCTTAATTCTGAGATGCTTGCGCAAGCGCCCGTCTATGGCTTCTCTTCAAGATTGGGTTAAAGCATCCTGGGGAAATTTGTCTGCCCCGGTGATTGAGCCCTTGGATTTTGGTTTCTTCCTACTTTCCTTCGGCTCTGCCGCAGACTACGACTTCATAGTTAAAAATGGCCCCTGGTTTTTTTATCATTCTGGCATCTTTATTTCCCCTTGGTCTCCCTTTTTTAACCCCGCTACAGCCAAGATTACATATGTTCCTCTCTGGATCAAGCTTTACAACTTGCCCTTGGTCATGCGGAATGTGGATCTCATCAACGATCTGATTAATAAAATTGGCACCTTTCTGAAGCTTGACGATGTTGGGATGGCTCTTGATCGTAGGTTCTTGAGGGTCTGTGTTATGGTTGACATATCCAAACCCCTCTTTCACTCTATTCGGATCCATTCTGCCCATGGTATCTGGACACAGTATTTAAATTTTGAAGGTTTGCCTTTTCGCTGCTTCCGTTGCAATATGTTGGGACATAAAATTGAGGCCTATTCTCTCCAACGGAAGGTTGGTTCTTGGTACGTTAGTCACAGAAGATGGGTAAAAAAGGTGGGCTCTTTGAATGCTGAATTCATTTGGCAGAATCATGGTATTTTCTTTGATCCCCATTCAACTCTGGAGCTAGATCTAGTGTAGCCTATACATTCCCCTCCTCCTCCCTGCCCTGCTTTGGAAAAAATTTCCCCTTTTGAGCAGGATGAGGATGGATCAGAGTCTGATGGCACCTTTCCGTTCATGGATGATTTAGAGGATTTTTTCCCTGAGGGTTTTGAGCATGACATGGTTTTGGCTCCTCCTAAAAAACTCGGGATCTCTCAGACTGTGAGCAGCAAAACCAAACCGGATTGTGGTGCTAAGGGAAAGAAGGGGAGGAAGACTGATGCTAAAAAGATTCGTATTGAAGGCATGGAAGTTGTTGAGGAGGGTTCTCAGTGGACCATGGAGGCCCTCCTCTCCCGGAAATACAGACATACTTAGCCTCATTTCTATGACTTTGGTATTTGCTCATTGCCGCAGAATTTTCTTGTTTCTGTGGATTCTTTTTTCTTCTCTGCAGCTCCTTTCCGGAGTCCTAGTCCCTTTTTTTCTTCTCTTCCCTCATGTTTCTCAGATGTAACTTCTATTCTTTATTTTTTAATAAATGGGTGGGCCCTTTCCCATTACTTAAAAAAAAAAAAAATATAATATATATAGATATATTATATAGCTAAACATACGTACCATACCCATACCCAAGGGAAAAAAATATCGTACTACCATACCGGATACTCGTACCTACACCCATACCAGAATCAATAACTTAGTGTATATATATACATATATTTACATACATATATACATGCATACATACATAATATACATACATACGTATGTATGTACATACACATATATGTATGTATATATATATATAGCAATGTTACCCAAAGTTTCCAGGACGGAGACGATAGGGGATGGTGGGACAAGTCCCCAAGTTTCCGATTTTTCAAGCCAAATTTGGGGATGGCGGGGGGACAGCTATATAAAATATAGAAAAATTTTAAATATATAGGGAAACTTTAAATATTCATATGAAAACATGGATAAAGCATGCATATATACATTATAGAAACTTAGCATATAACATTTGTGTTAAGAATTCATTATCAATACTCAATATGCATCCAAAATTCATTGTGAATAAGCATGTGATATTAAACATAGTACACTGTTGTCGTCCCCTGGCCGTCGCCCATCCCCGAGACATTTCGGGGACGGGGACGGGGCTGTTATAAAGTGATACAAGGCAAGGTCGATTTGAAACCACACAAACCTTCATGGCACAAACCACTTTTGCAATTTTACCACTTGAGCACAAAATTAGATATTTAGGACGGTTTTGTTTATAAATATGGTTTTTTTTTTTTTTTTTGGGGCAGCCCTTGGGTCCCCCTGGGTTAGCTCGGGGTCCACCCTGGGCACCCCAATTCCCTATGGGTCCTTCACAGGTAACTCAAGGCAAACCCTAGACAAACCATAGGCTGTACCATGCCCAAACTAGACCCATACAACTATGTGAGGATTCTACCAAACCCTAAAACATTGCTTACATCCATGAACCCAAACCAAGTTTACCAAGATCATATCAAATTGATTCAAAAATTGGATGCACTCTAAGTGTGAGGGAAACATCGAAAAGATTAAATGGAAAAAATAATACCATACCAACCCTTTGTTTTCATTATGTTCCATGCAACCTAAGTGAACAAATGGTCATGCAAGAAGCACAAACAAAGTGTTATTCCTTTGTATGGGAGCACTATGGAACTCGACGTGGCCAAGGCAAACCCTAAGTGACCCCTAGGTCATCATGGAACTGGACCTGGCCCCAAACTAGACCCATACATGATACAAGTACTTGGTGGGGGGCTTCTACCAAACCCTACTACATAGCTTACATACCATGAACCCAAGCCAACTTGGCCAAGGCCATATCAAATTGATTCAAAAAATCAATGCACTCGAGTGTGAGGGTAACATCGAAAAGATTGAATGAAAAAAATAATAGCATATCAACCCTTTGTTTTCATATGTTCCATGCCACCTAAGAGAACAAATGAACAAGCAAGAAGCACAAACAAAGTAGGTGTAATACCTTTGTATGGAAACAATAGTGCATGTAGTCACCAAAACCAAACCTTTTTATCCAAAGGAAGTAGAAAATAAATTGTCAGGTGAGGAAGGAAAGATGCAAAGTGACTACAAGGAAAACGACTATATCTGCTCAATGAATACGTCAACTGTAACTCTCCATCTATGAGCTGTCATAACCCTGCCAATGAAACTGTCATAAAAGAAGATGCCCATCTCCATGAATTCTCACATCCCTCAGGAAAATACATAAAAATAATGATATTTTATTAATTACTAGGCCCTTTTTATCAAAAATGAGAAATAATAGTTAATTCAGGTCCAAATAATTTAATTAAATTTATTTCCCTAGCAATTTCCTCCTTAACCCATGCGAAATATAGAAAAACATTTTCTCCACAGAATTAATTTGATTAAAAATGGGACATGACACAAACATCAATAAGGTCTCAATCTAGACCTACAACATTGCTAGAAGCAATATTATCACAGTGCTACAAGCAATACTATCACCCCCAATGGAACAATTTGAGCTGAAATGTGTTCTTGTTGGTAATTGAAAGCAAATGCAGTTCTCAAGTCATATGTATCACCCTCAATGTTGTTGTGGATGACCCCTACAGGAGGCTAGATGCCTATGGCATTTGCTACAGGTGAGCATGCAGCCCCACAAAGCCTTTGCAAGCTACTGCAAGTGACTTGCAGCCTTGTTGCAGGTATCCTTTCAGTTGATGCAAGTGAACTTGCAGCATGGCCTCATTGGTTCACCTGAACTGATCGACTTACAAATCATTGATGCTCTCAATGAAGAGCAATATGAAGATTATTGATTGTAATTTTGTATTGATTTAACAATGGACATTGAATTATCAATTATCTTTGTCGCTATCACCTTTGTTTCAATTATGTATATTTTTTGCAAATTATTGGTATATATCGATATATAGATAAATAGTACAATCATACACAACTGCAATGAACCCAAAACAATTGTCATACCAATAGACCCATACTCGTACCAGAACAGGCAACGTAGCAGAATACGACGACAACCCATCTGATTCTTAAATATCGCAACAAAGTTAAGGCTAAAAATTGAATACAATAAAGGTAACTCTAATGCAGGTAGAAGTTGTTCTAAGATATTCTGGAAGGACTAAGGGAAAATACCTGAAGTATAAGGGCAAGGGCAAAAGGAAATCCATGCTACAAAATTCAACCACGTAACTCTTACTTGTACTTCAAAAACCTAGAAGCGTGGAGTTTAGATCAAAGCATTAAATTATTTTGATGTTTTAAGCACTTCAGCAATGTTTAACTTAGACATTGCTGGTGCTAATCTTTTTTTGTCATGATCTCATATTTCAAGAAATGTTAATTCATTACTCTTCTAATTTGATGTGAGAAGCATTACACTAGAGCAACCTGTTGGAACACGTTTGTCGTTGCGTCAAAAGATCGACATGTTAACGTCTGATACAAACACCAGAGATAAATGGATCCACGGAAGGCAGTTAGTCCATGTCTTGAATCCAGAGGGAGACACTAGCGATTAGTCCAACAATCCCCCGCTCAGCATCACCCAAGGGGATTCGAACCCATAACCCGACTCTGATACCATTTGTTGGAACACGTTTGTCATTGTGCCAAAAGATCGACCTGTTAACGGCCGATACAAACGCCAAAGATAAATGGATCCATGAGAGGCAGTTAGTCCATGTCCCAAATCCGAAGGGAGATGCTGGCGATTAGTCCAACACAACCAACCCTCATTCATGCTTCAAAAACTTCAAAATGTGGACTTAAACACACAACAATCTTAAATTTTTTGCACTTCAACAATGAATTTCACACATTATCAATGTTTAACCCATGAAAAATAATTTTATTCTCCTCCATCCCCTTGTTAGCATAACAGTTGAATGTTAGTATAGATATTACATTGTTTGGTGATGTAGTTTTGGCAGTTATGATGAAAAAGAAATCGCTTACAGTTATTTCAACTATATTCTGCCTGTTTAAACACTTGTTATTCATCAATGAAATCAAACAAGTATTTACCCTCTTCATATGGTATCAGAGCCACTCCATCTTTGAATCCGAATGATGTAATCTTGTGCTTGTAATGGCAATCTGTATGAAATGGTTTAACCATGGTGATGACCCCTATTATTACTGGTTTTGCTCGCCAATAAAGATCTAGGAAGGGCATATAAATGGTTGATGAGGGCATGGCATTCTAAGCCTTCCACCTTGTTTTTTGGATAGTTGCGCATAATACAAAAGCAACTCCCTAATATAGTGTTGAATGCAACATCACATGATAATCTAGTAAATGTGAAGGCTAAGTGAAACTTGGAGAATTGTGAGTAATGGTGTGGCTAGAGTTTGGAAATGGCTAGCAGAATATGAGGATTTCATTTTCCATTGATCTCTCACAAATTGATAGGACTTCACAAGAGAAGCAAATGAGAGTAGGCCCTATTAACATTATTCACAACTCGGAGTTCAAGTTTTTCAAGTAAGTGCAAAATTGCTATTATGGCTAGTGTATGAATGGAGAAGAATTTGTTGTATGTAATAACCATTGAAGGTGTGAAAATATGAAATTGGCCGCACTTAATGGTATTCTATGCTACGTGTGAAATTTTCCATATGGAGTCACGTGGAGCATATTATGTGTCTTCTCTCTACATTTAAACTCTATCTAAGGCCGAGTATTTATGTGAGGTTTAAGTTGGGGTCTAATTTAATATTGTGAGTTTAATGGTGATATAAGGGAGAGATATTGTGTCAGAGATTGCTTTAAATTTATTTAAAGAGGATATAGCATTATGGAGATTGTATTAGACAAGTATTCTGGATTTAATTTTCATACTTGGAAAATGAAAATGAAAATGCAAATAATGAATAAAAAATTATGGAGAATAGTAAGCGGAAAAGAAAACTCACCTACAAATGAAAATAAGTTGTTGGATTGGAATAGTAGAGATGATAAAGCCAAGGCTATTATCGGTCTTGCTCTTTCTAACTCTAAATTACATCATATAGATTTAGACAAATGATGCAAGGGCATCCTTTGATGCACTTTGTTGTCATGTTGCAAAACTTTGAATTTTACTTTGTTTTGGGTCAATAAGGTTCATTTGGACCATTTAAGATCATTTGGGGTCATATTGGATTAGTTTTGGGTGCTTAAGTGCAAAGTTGTTAAAAAATGCAAAAGTTGTCAAATGTTGTCAATGTTGTAAAATGCAATTTTGCAAAATTGGTTTTGGCAGTTAGGAAGTAGTTTTGGGCAATGGAAATGAATGTAATGGCATAAATATGACATGTACACACAAGCACCAAGGTTGGAGAAGGTTGGGGGAAGAATGGGAATGAAAGAAACTCATTTTGGCACATTTTTTCCTTGCATTTTCTGTTGAAACAATCAGTAATCATCATAGTACGGCCTTGTATGGTACAGTACAAACATGAAATCAATTGGAAAGGGTGGAAAGGTTGAAGATGTATTTTAAGATTATAATACTTTTTTTTTTGGGAATCAATTTCATTAATTTTTTAGTGAGATATGGCAATTTCATTGAAGGCAGGTCTGTAAGCCTATTTTTCTGAAAAGTTGTAGTCTGAGAAACACGTTGTACGGCCTGGTACGATCTTGTATGGCCCTACTGGTGATTGAGAAAGTTAGAGAAGGGTCTTACCTTTCTGATGCTTTTTGTTTGATCAAATTTCATTGTATTTTGCAAAAGATATAGCCATTTGTGTGTGAACAGGTATAAACCCTACCTAGGGTTTCCAGAAACACAAAAAAAATTCATATCTTTGTTTGCCACTGCCAAAAACTCATGAAAATTGGTAAAAAGTTTTGTTTTAAGGACATCTAAAAACCTTTTTGGGCTCAAACCTTTAAAAGTTGGCATGTGTAAGGAAACAGTGACAATGTGCTCTCATTTGCTTGAAAAACAGTCAAAACCCTAGTTTGGTTGATGTTTGAACAAACCTATGCATAGTTTGATTATAGTTGGATTGGGAATCAATGAAATATGTTGTGGAAGGTCTATACAGACCAAGACTCACAAGTTTTGATGTTGTTTTCCTTTGTTAAGTGCCCATTAGGCCTTCAAATCAATGTTTCCAAGTGCATTAGTATGCATTCAGTGATTGTTTGAAATGAATCTTTGTTTGAAAGGTGTCAAATCAGTCAAGTGTGTTTAGGAGAAGTCTTTCTCTGCATCAACAAATCATCAACGGAAATTTGGAATGATTTGAATAAATTGTTTGGAGCAAAAGCACTTAATGCAAAGTTTTCTTTAAAACTTCAATTATTCAGGTTCAAAATATGGAAGACAAATCACATAAGTAATTTGAGGTCTCTCATTAGGCAACTAGCAAAAGTCAAGGCTCCAATAGATGATGATGATGCTAGAGCTATATTGTTAAATAGTTTGCCTTCAAAATATAATAACGTTATTTTTACACTCAGTCAAACAACTTCTTGGAACTTAGAAGATATGATTTCAGCCCTTTTAGCAAAAGAAAAGAGAACAAATGCAGAAGATACAAAAGGAAATTCTCAACTGGAGAATGCATTATATTCACAAAGCAATAATAAAGGGTCAGGTACAAAAAAAGTAGAAATTAAATGTTTTCACTAAGAAAAAGGGTCACACAGCTTGGTCTTGTAGAACTCGAGCTAGTGATGTTCTTAAAAGAAAACTCAAAGATCACTCAAATGAAGGTAACTTAGTTTAAATTAAGGATGAGGATGAGGATCCACTAGATGATGAATTTGTGGATATTACTAAGAATGGATTCATACTTTGAGCCATCACAATGGAGATTGGTGGCACCGGAGGATGGAGGAATTTCATCATCTCAAGTTAGTTTCTCACTTTGAGATGGTGCTTTGCATGAGAAGCATTTTTGCTTTCTTTCTTGCTTTCCTTTTTTGATGTTGATGGATTCCAAGAATATATATACTGTGAAGTTTGATTTTTGGAGATAGGTAAGGGATTTGGCGTTGAACTTAATACGGATTGTTGTCCAACAAGTTTACGAGACTGTGATCAAGAATTATACCATTCCGAGGGTCATCAGACAACTTGATAGAGCTCTATCACAGCTCTATATGGATTGTTGTCGAATAATTCGGGAATTTGTGATTTGGGAGTTCAGGAAAATGGTAGTCGAAGAACTTGGGAGTTCAGCTCAAAGCTACACCATTCTAAGGATCACAACGCAGCTTTGATGGAGTTCCACCTGATTCAGGAATTGTTTCCTCAAGGAAAGATTTTCTCGTGAATTTGTATTTATGTAATCAGCAATTTTTGTTATGTAAGCCTTGAGGAGGGGTCACTTGGAAAGGTGATTTTGTGGTTTCAAGGATAATTTTGTAGGAACAATGTAATAAGGTAATAAGGGGGGGAATGTTAGCATAACAGTTGAATGTTAGCATAGATATTACATTGTTTGGTGATGCAGTTTTGGCGGTTATGATGTACAAGAAATAGCTTACAGTTATTTCATCTGTATTCTGTCTGTTTAAATACTTTTGTTATTCATCAATGAAATCAATCAACTATTTACCCTCTTCACCCCTCGCGCTCACTCTCCCTCTTCCCTCTACCATTCCCTACCTCCCTCTCAAACCCATATTTATTTTCATTGATCTATTGAGCTCAATCAGTGTCATCTCAAGATAGATCATGCCCTTCTATGCCATTAATTTTAGACATGTCATCAACACAAATTCACAACTGCCTTTTCATCTAACATATGCATTTCCTCTAACTGGATTGTTTCCATCTAAAGAGTTGCACAACCCATTTCCTCGGAGGAGTTCAAAGCCTGCCAGTACGTTCATCAATTTTGGATTAATAAGTTGATTATGAATTTACATGTAGTGGTGATGGCACCCACAATGTTGGTTTACAATTACCAACTTCCCAACATCCATGATCTTGTTCACAAGTCTGAAATTTACAACATCCATCATATTTGAAACTTGGTAGAAGACTGTCAAGGCAAAAAGCAGGAAGAAGTATCCATTTCAACAAAAAAATTGAATAGCTGAATATTGGTGCACCAAGCCCCAAACTGATGTTGGACAGGATAGTGTGGCTGAGATAGAACACCTCAAATTCAGCTACAAGGTGAATTTCTGCACCTTGTGTATCCTGTTTAATTCTCCTTCAACAAACTTAAGCGGCTGAAGGAAGAACAATCCCGTCATATAAACCATGGTAAGAAACTTCGAAGAAGTGACTATTGATCCTAATGATTTCTCACTAGGACTAGCCACTCTAAAACTCTTCCAAGCTAGAAGCACTGAATCATATTAATCATTCAAATTGGTTTGAATCAATATTCAAACTCAGAAACGTAGACATGATTTTAGCAGTATACAATGTATGCCCGCTCACCATTGCCACAGTAAAAGACCAACGAGGGAATATATCCTACATATCACACCCTCTTGGAACAGATTATCAACTATTGCAGGGATTCCAGCCTGCAAAAATACTAAACGATATTCCTTACCGACATAGAGCTACAAATTATGATTTTCACTTCAGTGTTTCCCAAGAACCACAATTCACATATTTAGAAAGTTATAGTAATGCAAACTGTGCATAGGCTGTTTGTCAAAATTGGATACATAATAGTGAAAGGCCAAGAATCAAGAACAAATGTCAATCATTCTCTATATGTTAGATAACCCAGATACAAAACAAAAAGCACACGCGCGTGCGCACAGAGACAAAGAGGCATACCTCGTAGGACTTGTTAGGGTTGTGAGGACTTGTAGCAGTATTGATAGTGCCAAAAGTTGACATCGGAAAAAATCTCTCGTACTCAATATAAGGACTATAACTTCTGCAAAAAATTCGTTTGCAAAAATCAGAGTGAAAACAATCTACAATTTGAAATTTTTCTTTAATAGAAATGTAAATGGATAAAAAAAGACAGTATATGTGAAAAACCGCCAATTAAAACTAATAAATTCCTTATAGACTTCTATAATCATCCGAGAGCAACACAACTTTAATCAAGTAACTATTCTTTGACATATGAATGCATACAACGATTAATATACCTACCAATTGATCAGGTGAAGAGCCAAAAATGAATAATACTAACATGACTGCCTTGTATTAAATTTAAAGGGGTCCAAAAAAAAATACGCCATTGCCTACAAACTTTATGAAAAAACAAAATAATACACATTTAAAGCTGCCTGACTGAAACAGATGCCCTGAAATTTATTTTTCCTCATATTTCTGAGAATACTACAATTTCATTACCCAAAAAATGATAAAGTTAAAAACAAAAATCGAGGATCAATCATGTATACAGAGAGGCAAATAGACAGGCGGACATGCTGGCCAACTTGGCAGCTGACGGGTTATCTCTAGGTTTAATTGGAGATAAGCAGTGGCCTCCACTTCAGTCCTAGGCTTTTGTTGGGGAGGCAAGGCTATATTGTGCCACGATGGAGGAGATTAATAGGGAGATAATTTGAAGCCTTCCTCACAAAGAGACTATACTAATTGCATCACTCGTGTATGACATCACCATCTCAAGTGAAAGGGCGTCATTAAATCTTTCTTTTTGCTAAGTCGATGTCTTTTGGCCGTGCGCCCATGGCTATCATCTGCAGTCAATTCGAAGAAGTTAATGCTGTCTCTGCATCGAATGGTTTTGGTAATGAGGAGCACATGAAACACTTGGTGCTGCTTATAGCTCTAGCTCGGGTTTTTGCAGAACTTTATTGTAATAAGGGGCATTTGATACTTGTGCCGTAAGGGCCTTTTCTGTAGCAGGGAGGTTTTTTGATACATTTGGTTAAGATTGGCAGGAAATATTGTAAAACTTTTCATTATTAATATAAATCTTCCGAAGCCTAGCTGCGCATTATCTAGCAAAAACAAAAAAACAAAAATCGAGGAAGGAAATAGAGAGCAAACTCACAAAATCTCTGAAAGACGAAATTTTTGTCAGGGCTCTGGGAATAATTTTTCGCTGCCCCACAGTATTCGGAATTAACTTGGAGAGCTTGAAATTTCAGGCAAAGCCGATAAACAATTTTCGATGTTTTTCTCCAATTGCAGAGGTGTCATAGCGCGAGAGTACAAATTTCTAATTATATGCAGCTAAAGAGATTTTGTTTCCAAAAAATATTGTCGTTCATTTGAGATCAGAGCATCTTGAAGTTCCTTATGTTTCTGGAAATCCTTTTTCTTTTCAACAATTCTTTTGCTTTTCAACAATTCTTTTTCTTTTAAACATCACGCCCACGCCTGGAATGTGACGGTCACCCCTGCATTTGGAAAATTCATGACGTTTCAACAAAATTATTAATTGTCAAAAAAATTGTATAGTTCATAATTTTTTATATAAAATCTTTTATAAATGTAGTTTTTTTGAAAAATTAAAAAAAAAAATTTATTATTAGTAATAAATGTAAAAGTCTTAAATTCAACAAAAAGTTTCTAAGTTTGTATTAAATTGATTTTAAAATCTAAAAAAACAACATTAACGTCACTTGATAGTACGCCTCTTGGCATAATTATTTGTATTTTACTTTAATTTATCTTTTTAACATTCAAAAGAAAAATAATGTATAAATATATATTATAAAATAAAATAAATCTTTATAATTATACGAATGATGAAATACTATTGCAAAGAGAAAAAATGATGAAAATAAGTGCTTCAAGAAGGATGTGAATAAGATATCAAATCCATTTAAAATCGTTTTAAAAACTACTTTAAATTTGTTTGAAAAAACATCTACATACTATGAATGTAGTTATGCTACATGTCATTTGAATGTCAAATTCAAACTAAAGAGTTTTTCCTTACATTGAATTTTGCTTTTTGATGGATGCCATTGTAATATGCTTCTCGACGTAAATAAATCTTGTTAAGAATATTTTAAAAGTAAAAAATAATTATATCCTATTTTTAAAAAATTCTAAATTAATATATATTTTTATAATAAATATTATAAATCATATATGTTTAGTAAAAAACAATGATAATTATTAATAAAAATGTCAAATTCTTAAATTTAGTCTTACAATTAAGTTTCAAAATTAGTATTAGAAAATATTAAAAAAATATATATATTCTATCTTTGAAAAGATTCTAGATTAGTTGTCTTTTTATAATAAACATTATAAAATCATATATTAATATTATAAATAAAAATATTATATTATATTTGTTTATAATATTTTTTACAGTTTAATAATAATATAAGTTATTAATGATGGTGGGAGTGAGTTTTCTATGCAACGTGGGTGAGGTTGTCCGCGGCCTGTGAGGCTGTGGTTGCATGTCTACTCACTCTCCTAATATGGTTTTCCTCCAAGAGACTAAGTTGTCTGTTGAAAGTTGTTGAAGTTGGCTTCTAAAATATAGGGTAGAGGGATATGTTAGTGTGTGGAGGCGCAAGGTAGCTTTGGGGGACTTGCTTGTTTATGGGATTCACACAAAGTTGTTCCTTTTTGGTGGTCCTCCTACAGGTACTCTATTTTTCTTGTTGCTTCTAGTATGGAATCAAGAGAAAGAATCCTCTTCTTTAACATATACGCTCCTACGGATTTCCTCGGTAAGGTGAATATGTGGTCGCAAGTTAGATACATGCGTTCACTGGAGGCTTTTCTTCATTGGATTCTAGTAGGTGACTTCAATGCTATCTCCTCTTTAGAGGAGAAAAGGGGTGGTACTATCCATCTAGATGTTACCTAATTTTGCGTTTAGCTCAATCAGGTAGAGCTGGAACAACATTTGCAACTAAAGCTAAAAGGTATACATTAATTTATGCTAAAGTTCCATTTATATGCATAGAATTGTTATCAAATGAATTACATTTTATTGTGCAAGTGTTTACAAGAGAAAATATTGCACAAGTTTTGCATAAAATCTTGTCTTTTATTTATAATTATAAATGTATGGTGTCCCACACAAGTCGTGGGAATAACTAATTCAATGCACTACAAGATGTAAACTATACATCTGATGAAATAAAAGAGCATGAAAGGAATAGGGATTCGTCATTGCCTAAATGACGAACCCCAAAGTTGAACTACTACATCTTCAGCTCCTCTTGCTTGATTGCTCTAGAAGTTGCTCTAATGCTCTAGAAGTTACATACAAGGGATCGAAAAGTTGGTGTTAGAGCTCAGGATGCATATTCTCTTCATATACAACATCAAAAAACATATAATTTACTCTCATAAGGCATTAAATTAGTTTTGTAGTTTTTACATATATCAACGAAAAATAGAAGATCAACATCAATCCCCATCAAATTTTGAGCTTCATTGTTTTATCTAACATGTTTGTTCACTGTGCAGGTATAGGTACATTTTTCATTGCTAGGTTATTTTGCATTAAGATCACGACATGTGGAGTAAAATGGGCTCCTATAAGGGTTGAGCCCAGCATGCTTCCCTCTTGGTTTTTTGAGAGGGATAAGAGTGTAAACTCATCACACTTATCAATATTGAGTAAGTGCTCATCACTCATGACAATGAGTTGGTTAAAGTCATTGTCATAAATGACAAATACTTGTTCAATGGAATCACAATATGAGATAGGGACAGTCACAACCACGGTAATCTATGCATCATTTATATGACTTTTATAAGAGGCAATCAAGGTAAACTCTTGACTACAATGAGGAAGAAACCCTCAAGATACCTGCAATCACCTATGGAGAATGCTTAAAAATATATATATAAAGAAGCAAGAGTTTTGTCTTTTCTTTCACAAAGAGCAGAAAACTATCATCATTTATTCTAGAAAGACCAAGCGTGACGAGAAAAGTACAAAAAACCAAAACATCTTCATTATTTTTTCTATAATGAGCTCAAAACAACATTTTATTCACAGAAAAGTATGGAAAAAGGCAAAGTTTATGCAGACAGAGGCTTACCCTACTTGGCCTCAACATATTTTTGTAGAGATCCGCATATGAAAGTGTGTTGTAGAAAAATGGTCCCTTGACATTTTCATGGTCTTTTAGGCCTTTCTTCACGATGCTTGGTCCATTTTGCTTTGATTTAATGTTGTAATGTGGCTTAAACATTCACATTAAGTCCTTAAAATTCAAATTATGGCATCATGTGAAGGTGTTGTAAAACATTTCTACACTTTTCGAGACTCTATTCATTACAATTCACTTAAAATCACCTTTTCATCACTTTTCAATTCCTATTTTGAAGGGTTGTAAAGTCTTGTAACAAGATTTCATGCTTTTCTAGGCTTAATTCCACTATTTACACCTTCCTTATGCTTTATTTGACCCCATTATGCTCTTATAAGGCTTAATTAAGTGTGTTTTTTAATGTAAACCCAACAAAAACATTAAATGCAAGATAATTTCTAACACCCACTTTTAAGTCCAAGGTGGGACCCATTCGCCATGGGTGGCGAATGAGTCCCTCTTGGCTCAAAATTCAAAATATTTCAAATTTTCTTTTGGGTTTTTATTTAAAATCACCTTATGTCAACCTATGATGAGGTATCATCAAGTTACTAAGGCACAACTGTGTATAAATAAGTGTTTTTACATCCATTCTAACCCCCATTCATCAAGTTCACTAATTCACTCATTCATTCAAGCACTCAAGCACTTAGCATCATTCAATCAAGTATCTTGGAGCAGCCATTGATATATCTTCATATTTCTTCAACAAGGTTGGTGAGTTTAGGATATTTGCATGTTGTTTATTCATCTTTCCTTGTTCATTTCATTCCATTTCTTCATTAAGGGTTTGATTACCAAAGTGGGATTTGACCAAGGAAAATCCCTATAACCTAACCCTTAACCATTTTTCCCCTTTCCATGTGTGTTTGCAGACTTGTGTATGCAGATTTGATAAGCTATTAGGTGTTGAAAAGTGGACAAGAAATCAACAAAGTGTTTCAAGTCAACTACAACCTATTTCAAGCTTGGAGAAGACATTTTGTCCATTTTTTTGCAAATTTGACTTTGTCAACCCGATAAGCAAACAACCTCAAATCTAGTGCTACAAGATTAGTCCCAAATTTCACAGAATTTTGGGAGTAGATTGATTCACCATCAGTGTCGAATGAGTCCCACCTTAAGGCTGGAAATCCATATTTCATCAAATTCTGGATCCCGACACTTAAAAACCAGTTTCTAGAAGTAGGATTGATTCACCATCAGTGGTGAATGAGTCCCACTGGTGATTTTCAGTGATTTCTGCCAGCATTCAAGACACTCCAAATTCTTCATTCTTTGCCTAGGTGCACTCTGATTCAGCCTTCTCCATTTATGTTTTGCATTTGTTCATGTTTAGTTCATGCTTGCATATCACATTGTGTTTTCCAACATTGCATAATTCTTAGGTTTTGTATTCACAATCATCCAAATAGCTCATTTAATTGCACTTAGATCATTCCATTTAGTCTTAATTGCATCATACATTTTATAATTTGAGTGAACCACCTAGACTTTTGAGTGGGGTTTATCTCTATCCTTTTAGGTGAAACATCCTAAGAGTGCAAGAGTAGCCTATAAATCCTACCCAAAAATCTATGGTTCAAAAAGCTCCAGAGACTCCATGAAAGCTTGGTTTTAGACCATGGTGGTGCCCTCAAAGAATGGAACAAAATTTCTAGAGAATGCAAATTTAAAATGAAATGAAATGCAGTGTGTGGCCGTAGGGTTCCTTGGGGTTTCTTTTTGCCCTAAAGTTTGGCCAACCAACAAATGGCATTTTTGCCTTTGTTTTAAAATACTTTCTTCATGAATTAATTCCCTTTGCATTATGTGTGTATGCCAAGTGACTAAGGGTATCCCCTTAATGACTTATGTATTTTGCATTGTTCCTAAGCCAAGGCCCAGTCATGCCTTATTTTTGCACAAACGTGAAACTTATTTGAAAATGTAAAGAAACATTATTGGAGTGATAGTTTATAAATCACTTTAATTAATGTTACCTATTATGCAAAATAAAGATAAGAGGCATTGGTTTTCAAGATTAAGTCAAAAGGGAGGGAAGTAGTTTGAAGATTGATTTGCAAGTGCCAAGCATTTAGGGGAGGTTGGAGAAGTTGATAAACAAGTGGAGAGAATATAGAACTTGTTTTGACTCAGTTTTGGAGGCCTTGGAAAGCATCTAGGAGAATTTTTTAGGTGTCTTTATGGTAGGAGAGGTCGAGGCTTGACCTTTTCTTTATTCATAAGCCTTTTTGGAGTTGTTTAAGGGGCCTAAAATTAGGCTTTATTGTTGTGCATGACCAAGGGGGTTTGAGATTCCTATCTTTGTGCAACTACTTGGGAAAATATAAAGTAACTTCAAACATTTTTTTGAAGTTTGTTCTTTTCATTCTCATGCTACATTGTAACTTTTTTTGGAGGTTCTTTCAGCAAGAGATAGCATTTGTAACTCTTTCACAGACATGTATATTAGTATTACACCTTTGGAGATCAATAAAGTTAAGCAAGTTTTGCCTTCTCAAATTCTATTTCATTATGTGTGTCTCAGTGATTGATGCAATTTCATGTGAAGTATCATCCTTGTTATTGTGTCTCATTAGTAGCACCTTTATGTAAAAAATATATGTATGTTTGCAGGTTGTAGGTTGTGTTAGCGATGCAAGCAATTTCAAGTTGTGAAGAAATTACATTATCCTTTTAGGATTGTGAGAATTATAGCCTTCTTATGAAACATTGATGCAAGATCATATGAGCCTCTGAGTTGTGTATGTCGAAGCTTAGTTGTTGATCGATTGTGTGTAAAATCAATTGTGTAAGTTTTAGATAATCATTTTGGTGCATCACCTTAGGAGATAGTTCATTTTTATGTTTCCTTCTTCCCCTTTTCCTAGCAAATGCATTAGTTTAGTTAGTTTTTAGGTGAACACCATAAGAGCTAGATTACTTTGGAGGTTAGCTTCCAATATTTGAGCCCATAATAAGGGAGTCTTTCTAATGTTTCACTAATAGGTTGAGTTTACTTGGCAAGGGTGCACTATTAGGAGATAACACCTCCTCTGATCTCCTTCGAGACAATGTGGCTCTTTTGAATCTAGTGGATATCAAAATTGTGAATGGGATGCTTACCTAGAACAATAGGAGGACTAGGGATGCTACCATTTCTAAAAGGTTAGACAGGTTTCTAGTGTCCAATTTTTGGTTTGGTGATAGATGGGTTACTAGTTTGGAGATCTTGGATTGGCAGGGCTTTGATCACTACCGATTGAATTATGTGCTTGCTTGTCTAGATGCTTTAAAGGAAAATCCTTTAGATTCAAACTCATGTGGTTCTGAGATGTGTCTCTCCATGATCATATTTCGGGTTGGTGGAGTGTTGGGAAGTCGAACTTCAGCATTGCTATGTATTCCTTTGCCAAAAGGCTCCAGTACATCAAGTATATGTTAAAATGTTAGAATAGATACCACTTTAGCAATGTATTTTGGGTTGAAAGGGTTGATCATGAGTATTTGGATTCTATTACTCGACAGATCCAAGATTAGGGACTTACTAAGGAGTTGACTAGGGCTAAAGCTTTGGTGGTGAAGGATGCAGAGGAATGGGAGCTTCGTGGAGAGATTTTTTGGAAACAAAAGTATTGCATTGATTGGCTCCAAGAGGGCAACAAAAATATTTCTTTCTTTCACAATTCGGTCAAGGATAAAAGGCACGGCAATATCATGTCTTCTCTTAAGTCTCAAGAGGGGGATCTTCTTTACTTTGTTGCCAATATTTCGAAAGAGGCTGTCCGATTTTATTTTGTGTTGTTTTCTGATGATTCTCCCCCTGCTAGAGAGGAAGAGGCTTCTATCTTAGCTTGCATGATAGGTGAAATGAATGATTCTCTTCTCAATTTGATCTCCTTGGAGGAGTTGGAGGTTATAGTGTTTCAAATGAAGAAAGGCAAAGTTCTTCGCCCTGATGTCTTTCTGATAGAGTTCTTTCAAAAGTTTTGGCAAGTTATTAAGTTGAACCTTCTTGAGGTTGTACAAGAGTCTCAAAAAAACAAACTAAATGCTAAGAGCCATGAATGCCACTTTTTTGGCTCTTATCCCCAAGTAGGAAGGTGCTAATTATTTAGATCTCTTTAGACTAATTTCCCTATGCAACGCGGTGTACAAAATAATTACTAAGTTGATTGTTGAATGTTTGAAGTCATGGTTGGGTAGGTTGATTTATGAGGAGCGAGGTGGATTTGTGTCTGGAAAGAAAATTCTTGATGGTGTGGTTATTGCAATTGAGATTGTGCATTTTATGGCTTCCTTAAGGTAGAAGGCTATGTTTATTAAGTTGGACATGGCCAAAGCCTAAGAACATGTCAAATGGGATTTTCTATCCAAGATTTTGAGGGCTTTTGGATTTGGCAATACATGGATTTAGTGGGTCATGAGTTATGTCACTTCCTCTTCCTTCTCTATGTTGGTCAATAGGGAGCCTTCTGAGCTTTTTGGGGCTTCCCGAGGCCTAAGACAAGGGGATCCTTTATCCCCATACTTATTCATCCTGATGGTTGAGGGGCTGGGGAGATTTATGAGATCCTATGTGGAGCTTAGTTTCATCCAGGGTTGGTGTTGGGGTAATAATCTTCCCTCCCAATCTCACTTGTAGTTCGTGGATGACACGACTCTAATGGGTTTAGCTAGAGTTGATGAAGCAGTCAATTTGAGGAGCGATTTGCACTATTATTTGGTTGCTTCAAGACAAAGCATAATTGAGAGTAAGTCCACAATTTATTTCTTTAACACTCCTAAGATTATTCAACAAAAAATCATAAGGATTTGCAAGCTCCAAATTGGTTTGTTGCCCTTTGTTTATCTCGGTATTCCTATAGTTGTATGTACGCTTCCAAGGGTATTTTAGAAAGATGTTATTCAAAATTTTCATAAAAAAGGTTAGTCACTAAACATGTAGGTGGCTCTCTACGACTGGTAGAGTTACTTTGTTGAAGTTTGTGGTCCAGGATCTCATGTTGTATAAGTGTTTTGTGTTATCTACCCCTACCAGCTTGTTGGAAATAGGATGCCATTTAATTGCAAATCCTAAACATTAATTATTTCATGTATCTCCTACATTCCTGGAATGTGTTCAACAACACCAAGATTAGGATGAGATTAATATTTGATGAAATAAATCATGAAATTGACATTTGTAGGTACTCCTAAATAATAGGAACATGTGGGTGTACACATGGTAAGGTGACACTCACCTTGAGTTCAATTAACTATTTAGAGTAGGAGATAACACTTTTGAATGCATGTAAAGATCCTAGAAGTTAGGGTTTGATGTTTTCATGCATGAAGTTCAGTTCAGTTTAGTTTAGATGAGTTCAATTCAGTTCAGTTCAGAATCAGTTCAGTTCAGTTCAGTTTAGTTATGGTTCAGTTATCTTCAGTTGCATGTATGTTGGCTTTTTTGAGTTGCATGCAGTTAGCTTCAGCTAACTTGGAATGCATGGCTAATAACTTGAGTTGTATGACATATAACATGGACTACCTCCAGTTAACAGGGGATGACCATTCTTGCATGAATGGTGTTGAGTAAATGTTTTAGTTAACTAGAAATCACTTGGAGCCAACTTGGGCACCCAAGATGCTTTCTTGGATTTACCTCTTTTGCATGTTGAGATATTTCAGAAGGCTCAGTTAAGTAGGATTACTTATGAGCACCAACTTTGAGGAGGACCTTTGGAATTATCAACAAAATGACGGTTGAGTTCTAGCTTTAGTTTGGGACTCCCAAATGGATGAAGCACATGTTTTAGCATTATTCTTCACAAGATAACTCTATTTACATGAGATATGACATACCTTTTAGGGATAGGGCTTGAGCATTGTAATTGTAACTCATGTTGAGTTTACAAAGTTGACTAAAGCCTATTTATCTCAAGCAAGTTGAATAGAGAGTTGAGAGTTTTTATTGTAGGTTGTGAAGAAGATTGGTGAAGACAAAAGAAGCATTCTCAAGCAAGAATTGGAGCTATTGTAATTCAAAGATTCAATAATAGAATAATTCTTGGTGGAGTTTTTTCCTGAAAGGGTTTCTCCACGTTACATCTTCTGTATTTTTTCTAATATCCTGTCTAGTTCTTCTATCAACTTTTGTCTACATTCTACAATAGTAAAATGGATTAATCAAGATAATCACCCACAAATAATATATGTAACAAAGAAAAATCTTATTTAGATCAGCAATATTAAAGTTTTACAAAGTATTAAGCTAAGAAAACACCTCATTTTTCAACAGAACTTTCTCAAAGACTTTGAGCATCTTTGTCGCCAGTTTCTTTAGTCTAGCAATCTCCTCTCAAGGAAATGGAGCTTGGTTAAGTGGGATGATGTGTATTGGCCAAAACAGGAAGGTGGTCTTGCTTTACGGTGGGTTGATTTGAATGGGAAGCTCTAGCAGAGAAGCTTTATTGGCTTTAGTGTTCTCAACAACAGTAGACTTGGGCTAAGATTCTCACCTCAAAATATCTTGGGGGTGTGGAGAGTGTGGATGTGCCGAGATACAACCTTTTGGGTAAAGGATCTATGGTTTGGAGTACTCTGAAAAGAGGAGCTAAGTTGATTAAGCAAGGCTTGTTTTAGATTTGCAACAGAGGTTTGGAGGCTCTCTTTTGGTACGATTCTTAGGATGGGCATCCTCCTATTTTGTCAACACATCCTCACTTGCAGGAGTTATTTAATATTTTTTTGGAGGCTTGTTGTAGTCATGTGGTGAACTTCAAAACCCCACAAGTTCTTGCGTAAGCTATGACGTATCGGTGGAAGGACCCATAAGAGTGGCCTCCTGGGGGTTTGAGGGAGGATCATCAAGAGATTGCTAGAATTATTGCTGGTAGAGTTTGCAATTCTCTTTTGGAGATGGATGTTTTGGCTTGGGTTCAGGACCAAAAAGGCAAGTTTTTTGTTGCCTCTAGTTATCAGGTGCTGGATAGGCAGTTTTTTAGGGGAATGGGGATCACCTGGTGGAAACCAATCTAGAATAATTTCTCTTATCCCAAGTGAAGTTTCTTCTCTTGGCTCATGATGTACGATAGATGCTTGACCTGGGAAAATATTTGAAAGCGTACTTTTCAAGGCCCCTCGATGTAGTGTTGTGCTCTAATAGTGATGAGAACACTTCTCACCTCTTTTTTCAATGTTCTTTTACTAGGGAGATTTGGCATTTTTGGTGGGATGCCTAAAATCCATCATGCGGGCATGCCTCTTCTATGGTTTATTTTTGGAACAGGTTGGGGAATTCTCGTGCTAAAACTTCTTTCCTCCTCATTGCTTGGACAATTGGTCCCAACTTGATTATTTGGCATATTTGGTTGGAGTGCAGCCGTAGGATCTTTTTGGATAAGAAGCTTCAAGTGAGGTAGGTTTGAATGAGAATTTTGGGGGTTATTCAGGAGACTTTAGCAGCAAAGTGTGATCTTTCAATCCCTGTGGTTCCTGGAGAGATGGAAGTGGTTTGAAGTTGAGGGATTTTTGTTTGTGATGGGGGTGGACCTGGCTCTAGGGTAGGTTAGAGTGTTAGAGGGAAGGTCCTGAGGGATGGTCACTGGAGGCCTCCCCCTCTTGGGGTGCTGAAGATTAATACTGATGGGTCCTTTAGAGGTTATCTCAGTCATGTTGGGGTGGGGGGCATTGATAGAGATAGTTTTGGAGTTGTAGAGTTCTTTTCAAAACATAGAGGTCAACGTTCCAACAATTTCATGGAGGCTCTGGCTATTCTCTTGGCTTTGAAAAGGACATGTGTCGTTGGGTCGAGAAGGATAATTTTTGAGTCTGACTCTTGATTGTGATTAACTTGTTGAAAAAATGCCAATTGGAGGAGGTGAATTGGTAGGTGGCTATTGTGATTTGACAAACAATCTCTTTGGGTGGAGTGCTTGATTCTATCACCTTCTTCCGTATCCCATGAGAGTGGAATAAGGTGGTTGATGGCTTGGCTAAATGGGTGTCTGAGTGGAGGGAAGATTGGAAGGTGGAAGATTGGGGTGGCCTTCTTGAGAATTTGTCTTGGGAGTTGGAGGAGTTGGTTACAAAGGATATAAGATGTATCTTAGGTGTTACTTGATAGCTCTATCATTGACTTTGGGCCCTAGGTGGGATGATTGTACTTCCTGGCTTGTATTGCTTTTTTGATTCAATAAAAAATTTACCCTCTTTTTATTATTAAAAAAGATATTAATATCTAAATAATATAATAATTAAATAATATTATATAATATAATATTTAATAATAATTTAGTAATATATATAATAATAATATATAATATACAATTTTCTTTCATACTTATCAACGTCTACAAACCTGTCTGTTGCATGAAAAAGAGGGAAATTTGGGGGAAAATTGGTACCTTCCTAACTCACATTCAAGGTGATTTTTATATCTTGGGTGGTGACTACGAAGTAATCTTGCATAACAATTACAAACAAGGGGGAGTAAGGAGATACCAATCTTAGGTTGAATTCAAGCAATTTGTTAAAAGTAATAATCTAATGGAGATTCATATGGCAAACAAAAACTTTACTTGGAATAATCGATGCTTGGATTTAAACAACATTGTTGAGAAGTTGGACAACTACTTATTTAAGGGTGATCTTGGAACATTCCCATTCACACTTGAAGGAAGAATTATTCCCCACTCAGGATCATATCATTTCCCCATCAAATTGGATATCTTGATGGATAAAAGGCCATCTAGATGTCCCTTCAAGTTCGAGTACATGTGGTTGAAGGCACAAAATTTTTGTGAACTAATTGTTCAATGGTGGGAATAAATCAATTTGAAAGACTCAAAGATGTTCAAAGTGACCACCAAGTTGATATTGGTAAAATAGAAGCTCAAGGAATGGAACAAACAACATTCCAAAGATATTTTTGAAACAAAAAGAAGGGTGGAGGAAGAACTGAGAAGTTTGAATGAAAATGTTTTGAGAGTTGGAATGGATTGTGAAAGCTTTTTGAAAGAATAGGAGCTTCTAAAAGAAAATGAAGAGGTATAAGCAAAGGAAGAGGTTATTTGGAGGCAAAAATCATGAGAAACGTGGATCAAAGAAGGAGACAAAAATATAAAATATTTTCACAATGTAACTAAGTTGTGCAGGGAGACAAACTGAAACAACAAAATTAGAAAGGGGGACAAAAGTATTCTGGAAGATCTTGAGTCCATTTCCCAGGAGGTTGTCTCCTATTTCTTTAATATGTTAAACATTAGGGAGGTTTCAAATTCATAAGCTCAAAACTCCCTTCTACAAGGCATACCCTAGTTGGTAATAGAGGCACAAAACAAAATTTTAATAGTTGCACTCATAGAGGAAGAGATCAAGACAGTTATCTTTCAACTACACCTGGATAAAGCTCCTGGCCCGGATGGCTTCCCTTCCAATTTTTCTCAACATTGTTGGGACATTGTTGAGAAAGATATTATCGAGGCAATTGGAGATTCCAGGGCCTTCGATAGACTTTCGAGAGAATGGAACAACACATTCATTGCATTAATACCCAAGAAGGAGAAATCATTGAATCTTTTGATGAATTTTGACCCATTGCTTTGTGCAACACAATTTACAAAGCATTAACAAAATCTATTGCAAACCATCTAAAATCGATCCTACATGGGCTAATATGGGAAGAGAAAACTAGTTTGTACTGGGCAAGTCCATACTTGATGGTGTGTTTATTACTCAAGAAGTTATTCTCCATCCAGAAGAACAATGGGAAATGTATGTTGATAAAACTTGATATTAAGAAAGCTTATGACAAGGGGGATTGGATATTTCTATGTAAAACCTTGAGAGCTTTTGGTTTTGACACACAATGGGTCAACTGGATCTTTGAATGCATCTCCAACTCACATTTCTCTATTCTACTGAATGGTAGCCTAGAGGGGTTATTCAAAAGTTCCAGGGGAATTCACCAAGGGGACCCCCTTTCCCCTTTCTTTTTCATTATCATGGTTGAGGTGTTGGTTAGATCCATCACTCGGGTTGTAGTAGGTGATAGCTTGGAGGGTATCCAAGTAACTAGTAATCTCCCGACTATAATTCATCAACAATTTGTGAATGATAAAATGTTGTTTGGGGTGACCAAAAGAAGGGAAGTATTGGTATTTAAAAGGATCCTTGATTAGTATTCCAAGGCCTCTAGGCAAGAGGTTAGTGAAACAAACTAAAAAATATTCTTCTTTAATACTCAAGCAAGAAATGAACAAGAAATAGGCAAAATTCTAAATTTTAGGAAATGCAATCTGCCTAGCACCTACCTTGGTCTACATTTGGCCAAAAGTCTAAGAAACAACAATCTATTGGATCCATTGGAGAGAAAGATTAAAAATAAGATAGGATCATGGAAAGGTAGGTAGCTCTCTCAGGCAATCAGAATCACAATGTTAAAGTTTGTCATCTCGACAATCCCAATTTACCTTCTCTCTTGTCTATCCCTCCCAATCAAATCATATCAATCTTTGAATCAAAATTTGAGAAAATTCTTCTAGAAAGGATCCATAGAGGAACAAAAAAAATTAATTGGTTGCTTGGGAGAAGGTCTACAAGGCCAAGGAAAATGGAGGACTTAGTATTAGGGATTTGTTGAAAGTTAACAAAGTTCTTGATGCTAAGTTGGTTTGGCGAATGTACAAGGAAAACTCATCAAAGTGGGTAAGAATCCTTCAAAATAAATACCTCATAAACAAAGATGGCAGAAGCATCCTAATAGCTAAAAGTCTTCTAAAAGGTTCACAATTCTAGAATTTTATGAGGGAGTGTAGATCACTGATCACATATTTCATTTCATGGGACATCAAGGATGGTCGCACGACTTTGTTCTGGGATGATTCTTGGGGGGGGTTACCTTTCCTTTCCAATTCAATAGATGTGGAGCATTTCAAATGAACTCTATCTCAACTTTGGGGGACTAAAGTGAGGGACTATTTTTTATGAACTTTTGTGAATATTGTAAATGTTGTTTTTTGTATTGATCAAAATAGATTATAATCAATGAGCAAGCATTAAAGAGAGATTGCAGAGAGAAGAAAAATTGATAACAATTTTAAATCATTAAAAAGAGAATTTGTGCATAAATTCTTCATTATTGAATTTTGTGCAAAAGTGTTTGTGAAGGCTTTGGTGATCCGTAGTGGGACTTGCAACTACAATATCTTATAAAAATCCACTTCCAAATATGCTTTTGATGGATGTGCATACCCTCGTCCAAAGCTCCAATTCAGACACATGTAGGAAGGACACTTTCAAAGGTTGAGGAGTTGGGCTTTACACCCACTAGTTGCATTTGCTTAAAATTCTCTACAGACTTTTAAAGAGAGATAAAAAATAGTAAGCCACTAACAATATAAAACCCCCCCAAAATACTTTGAACAATTATATGGCGCCCAAATTTAAATAGCATGATAATTTACCTATCAAAAGGATCATTCACTTGCCGCCTCTGACTTGCAAGGTGGCTCACTTAGATGAGTGTGATCTCTACTATGCAATTTTGAGTCCCATTAGATCTAACAATTGTAACTATTATCCAGTGTTTCCATATAAAATTCATTTTCATCATGATTCACCAATACCATAAGGCATATGGAGGGTTTAAGGAGAATTATGCAATGATTCACAGAGCTTTAGGGGTATAGTGAGATGAAAACATAGAGGCACATTTTGGAGAGATCTAGAGAGACCCTGCAAATTTCAGGAGACAGGTGCAAAGTATACAAAGCTAAGAATATAAAATATTATTCCAATGCAAATAAATATTTTATTACTTAATATATATAAAGTTTGCAAAATTAAACATAATTTTAGTCTACCAAATCAAAAAAATGGCACAAGAAGGAAAATTGGAGCGAAAATCTGCAGGAGAAGTGAAAGGGAGGCACTGGGGAGACATTAAAGAGGATAGCCATCCAGGAGACAATGCAGAAGTGGATGACAAGACAAAGCGAGTCAGGCACATCCCACAATGGGTGTTTGAGAATGAAACCTAGGTGGAAAAATGCCACCTGCATTACCACAAGACAGAAGGCCTTGTGATGCAAAACTATAACCAAGCAAGAAGGAGGACCCAAGGTGGTGGTAGAAGAGGTTTCCTGATCTAGGATGGAAGGCAGTCAGGTGGCAAAGGAAAGAGGAAAATTGAAGTGCACGAGACTCAAGGTGTAGGTGGTTCTGGGAAAATGGCCTTGATGGAAATTTGTTGAATTCAAATTGAAGAAACAATGGTAGTGGTAATCTGAAATGCACTAGCAAAGTCTAGAGAGTGAAAGGTTTGGAAAACCCTAATCCAGTGAAAAAAGGAAAAATGAGTCAACAAAACAGAGAAGAACCTTATTTTGGAAGAAGAATGAATTCAAGAAATTGGGAGTTGAACATAAGAAAAGTGAATAGGAGGAAATTATATAATAAATGGAAGGGATTGGATGCAAAAGATAGCTTGAGGTCATGGGGAAGCAAGCTATATTCGATGCCAATAGAAGTGATTGAAGCAAGAGCAACCAAACTGACGAAGAAAGCATTGTTTGCCAAATGGTGCAGCCCAGGAATCCCTCAAGAAGAAATCAAGGCTTGGTGGCAAAACAATTTCAAGGACCGGGTAAGCATCCATCAACTACCAAATTCCTTCTTTCTCATTGAAAGTATAGATCAAAATTTAAAGCAGGAAATAGTATATGGGAAACCTCTTTTCTTGAATGGCCATAACTTTCATTGCCTAAACTAGAAATCAAACTTTGACCCTTGGAATTACTGAATTAAAAAAATCCCTACATGGATCAAACTGGTGGACCTTCCATTAGAATTTTGGAATGTGGAGGCCATGGTGAGAATAGGGGATGCCATAGGGGTGTGTCTAGGAGTAGATTAAGACTTTATTAATGGAAAAGATGATGTGAAAGCCAACATCTTGGTAGAAATAGTAGAAGGAGTTGGAATTTACAAAAATCTAGAGATCTTGAAAAAATAAGGAAGTTGGCAGCAGGAAATAGAGGTGTGTGAAGGTGCATGCCCAAGAAAGTCCCTTTTTAGAGAATCAATCCAATAAGGTGGCTCAAATAGGGGATTGGGAAAAATGGAAGGTGAGATGGAATTGGGAGAAGTAGGAGATAACACGACCCATGGAGACCTGGCTTGATCCTAGGAAGATACATCCCAAAGTGAATTGTTAGGATCCAAGAAACAAAAATTGAATTGGAAACACATGCTAGGAGAGAGGAATTTCATCTAGTGTAGGCACTTTCAAAGGATGTGGCCACACAAGTAGTAAAAGACCTTAACACTCTTCTGGGCATAGCAAATGAATTACAAAAATACATTAATATTCAACTTGGAGAGTTGTCCAAGGAAACAAACAACCCAAAAATGGGAATGCAAAAAGTGGGAGGCGAGGAGGTGAAGGGGAAGCAAAGTAT
This sequence comes from Sequoia sempervirens, assembly GCA_007258455.2. NCBI lineage: Eukaryota > Viridiplantae > Streptophyta > Pinopsida > Cupressales > Cupressaceae > Sequoia > Sequoia sempervirens. Next base: position 129,504 of record VDFB02350902.1, on the reverse strand, counting down.
CAATAATAGTGAAGAAGAGGATATCCTAGAGGAGGAAGAAGATAACTCACAATCTGATGAGGAAGAGAGTGACCAATTCACAAAAGTAGAAGAATCATACCTAGAAGAGGTAGAGGAGGGAGAGCTAATAGAGGAAAGGATGCTTGAACAATCCAAATAAAAAATAAGGAAACCAAACATAAAAAGGAAAATAAAAAGGGGTCAAAAGACGAATAGAGCTAAGTTGGTAATTACAGGCAATGCAACATGACAGAGGAAACTGAGAGTTGGGAAGGATGTCCTCCTTCCCAGGAAAAAATGAGGATCATTACATGGAATGTCAGGTGCATCAATGACCCTAACAAATGGCACATGGTCAAGTGCCAAATTGACTAGTCAAAGGCTGACATAGTTCTAATTCAGGAATCCAAATGGAGTAATGCAGAGAGAAAGAAAAGAATGAACAACTGGAGGCAATGGAAAGGATAATTCAAGGAGGTTGTGGGTGCATCTGAAGGTTTGGGAGTAATATGGAATCCTCTATCAATAGAAGGTAAAGTGGAAAACGATGACAATTGGCAGTTGATAAGGTTCAAGAGGTTGATGAGAAATGAACTCTTTTTCATCATCAATGTATATGGCCCAATAGCCATTGTGGAAAAAAGACAAGTGTGGAATAAAAGTTCAAGTGAATTGGAGAATCAGAGGAATGAGAGAGGAAGAGTAATAGGGGATTTTAATGCTACCCTAAATAATGAAGAGAAGCAAGGGGGCCTGGAAAGAATCACAACCATACAACGTGATTTTCAAGAGTTTGTATACAATAATCAACTAGTAGACTTGCAAAGCAAAAAAGGGATCTACACTTGGTCAAACAAAAGGAAGGGATTCACCAACATAGCTGAAAGGTGGGATAGATTCCTGCTTTGGTGAGATAGCCACCACATAGGAATCCAAAATTTTACCCTCCATAGGGTCAGACCATTTTCCAGTATTGCTCTCCTTTGGCTAGGAAGTCCCTCTAAAGGGATGTCCATTCAAATTTGAAAATATGTGGTTGAGGGATGAACATTTGCCAGAGCTAATAGATAAACGGTGGAATGAGATCAAATTTGGAGACAAATTAGAGCTTTTCAAGATTAACAAGAAGTTGGGTTCATCAAAACTAAGCTCAGAGAATGGAACAAGACCCATTTCAAAAACATATTTGAGGAAAAAGAAAGAGTAGACCAGGAAATCAGAGCCCTGAATGAACACATAATAGAAAAAGGAATGGATGCAGTTGATTTTGAGAATGAAAGATGTCTAAAAGATGAACTGGTAGAGCTATTGAAGAGGGAAGAATGCTTCTAGCGGTAGGAATCAAGAGAAAATAGGCTGAAAGAAGGAGATAGGAACACCAAATACTCCCACAAATCAACAATCACCAACCGGAGTAGGAACATAATATTAGAAATCAGGAAAGAAAATGGGGAATCAACTCAATCTATAGAGGAAGTAAATAAGGAGGCAGTTAGATTTTTTGAAGCCATCCTAAACAAGGAAAACTAGGAGAACAGAGCAATAAGGGAAAGATTGTTGAACTCAATCCCATATATCATAAATGAAGAGCAAAACAAACGACTATACCAAAAAATTTATTTAGAAGAAGTCAAGGAAGCAGTGTTGCAGATGAACCTACACAAGGCTCCGGGGGCGGATGACTTCCCAACTGGTTTCTTCCAAAAATTTTGGGATGTAGTAGGGAGTGATCTAGCAACGACAGTGGAAGAATCAAGAAGAAGAATGGAAATGTTGGGGGCAGTAAATCAAACATTCTTGGCCCTAATTCCCAAGAAAAAGGACCTGCAAACAATGAGTGATTTTAGACCAATTGCATTATGCAATACGGCGTATAAGGTGGTCACTAAAATCATAGAAAATAAACTCAAGGGAGTTCTAAATGAAGTTATATCAGAAGAACAGAGTGGCTTTGCTCCAGGTAGGTTGATTGCAGAAGGTATAATCATTGCACATGAAACCATACATACAACCATGAACAATAAGGAAGCTTTTATGGTGTTAAAATTGGACATTTTTAAAGCATATGACATGGTAGATAAGTAGTTCCTTCTAGATGCATTGAGGAATTTTAGGTTTGATGAAAAATGGATAAATTGGGTCAAGAGTTGTATTTCAATAGCCAAATTTTTAGTACTAGTGAATGGATTTCCACATGGGTTCTTTTCGGCAACAAGGGGACTAAGGCAAGGTGACCCCCTCTCCCCCTTCCTTTTCATAGTCATGGTAGAGGTGCTAGGAAGAGGGATATAAAACCTGAGAAGGGAAGGGAAATGGGCGAGAGTTCATGTGGCAAATGGTTTGGAATCCACTACACATCAACAATTTGCAGACGACACCATTCTATCTGGGGAGGCAAGAGGGAAGCAAGGGTGATCGAGAACTTTCTAGATGACTATTGTAAAGCCTTAGGGTAGAGTATCAATTGGGGAAAGTCAAAGGTTATCTTCCTCAACACACAACCAAGTCTACAAAGGGATCTAGCCAAAATCCTGAATCTAAAAGTGGGAACTCTCCTGGGAATTTTTTGGGGATGCCTCTGTTTGTAGGGATAAAAAAAACTGCTACTAGGAAAACCTGATAAACAGTTGCAAAAACAAATTGGGAACCTGGAAAGGCAAGTGGCTATCATCAATGGGAAGACTACTAATGGTGAAATTAGTACTGTCAGCCATTCTAGTGTATTCAATGTCATGTTTAAAGCTACCAAAAGCAGTGGAAGACACTTTGACTCATATTTTTAGGATAATTTTTTGGAGTGGAACAAGGAGACAAACAAAATTCCCACTACTGGCCTAGGATAAGGTGTGCACTCCAAAGGAAGTCAGTGGTACTGGGGTAAAGGAATTAGGGCTTATGAATCAAGCCATGGGAGCCAAAATGGTTTGGGACCTATATACAAAGAATGAGCAGAAGTGGGTCAAAATTTTGAGAAAAAAATACCTAGATTCAGATGAGCCAACTAGAATTCTCACCACAATTAATCCATCGAGAGGCTTTGCAATTTGGAACTTCATTTTGGAATGCATGGATATAATATCTAAACATGTAACCTAGGAGGTCCAAGATGGTACTAGTGCTTCCTTTTGGAGTGACTCATGGTGTGGGAATCCCCCCATTAACAACACCCTAGTATTAGGAGAAATCAAAGAAGAAATGATAAGAGTATGGTGGCATAATATTACCAATTATGGTAAGATAACATACAGTCAGGAAATCCCTAGCTAGAGTTGGAATGATTTGCAATCCCTCAATGCTCCACAAGAACAAAAAGATGCATTGCCAATGATTCTCAAAAGCATAAATTTTATCCCTTCCAATGACAAGGATGTAATCAGATGGTGTGGATCATCCATAGGCTCATACAAAGTGAAGTTCATCTACAAAAATTAAAGAACTAGCCATCGAAAAACAAGACTAGCCATGCAAATTGATGTGGGGGAAAAAATACCTTCCCAAGGCGGGAGTCTTTGCATGGATGGCGATTCAGAAAAAAAATTCACCAAGGATAGATTAGTAACATTTGAGTTCAAGGTCTGGGAAGATGTATAATGTGCAAAGAGAACGAGGAATCAACAAACCATTTCTTTTAACCTGCCCATATGCAAATGAATGTTGGAATAGAGTCAAGAGCATATTAAACCTGCAGTGCCCCGTGTCGGCAGACCTTGAAACCTAGTTCAAACTGTGGCCTCAAGGAGGTAGGAAATTAGTGTTTGGTGGAATTTGGTAGATAACCCCATCTACAATAATATGGGAAATTTGGAAGGAGAGAAACAAAAGGATCTTTCAAGGGAAGGAGATCAGCGAAGGACTTCAGGGGAAAATTAAAAGGGCCATAGTAGAACTTGTTAATGAAGATGTCCGGTGCAAAGCGAGAAAGCAAAAAAATTTCACAAATTGGGATGACAAATTAATGAAAGAAATCAAGTGTTTGAAGCCACCACTACTTAGTGGAGATAATGTGTCATAGACAATAAAGTCAAAGAGGGTAGAAGTAGTCTAGAAAGAGTCGAAAGAAGGTTGGAATGAAATCAATTTTGATGGAGCTGCCTATGGAAACCCAGGTTCAGGAGGAGCAGGGTGTATTTGTAGGGATGCGCAAGGTAAAACCTTAGCAAAAAAATCCATATCCCTAGGAAAGTGCATGAATAATGAAGCAAGATTTAGAGTTGCAACCACTGGTTTGTAGTTGGGTTTAGAGATAGGAGTAAAGCTTGTTCATTTGGAGGGGGATTCCCTTATCACGATCAATGTTATCTAAAGAGGTAGTGCTCTAAATTGGAAACTAAATCATCTATTATAGAGCATCAAACAACTAGCAAGCAAATTTGTGGCCTTTCAAATAAGCCACATATATCGAGAAGGTAACAGCGAGGCAGATGAGCTGGCAAAAAAGGCATCAGGAGATAACACGTAAGCAAAGGGTCAGATTGTTAGGAAGAATTCGAAATGGGAGGAATGTTGAGCCGGAAATCAAAAGAAGGACATCAAAGATACCAAACTAACCAACAACCAACAAAGCACATAATAAAATGAAGACAAAATCGAAGTTGATCAAATTGACAAGACATAAGCCATAAATAGAAGGCGAGGGCGAGAAATTTGAGCAAGTCACAAGGTAAAGGAAATGACGGGTTTTTGCACGATCCCACACAAACAAACAGATTTGTATCAATAGCGAAGTGGTGGCTAGTAGACACGCTTCAAAGGGCACAAACTCTAAATTGTTCATTATGAAGAAGTGACACCTTTGTTGTTAAAAAGCCAAGGTTGGTGATAGCTTGGGAAAATTGCGAAAGTGCCATTTCTAGAGCAAGACGTAAGGTGTGCTAGCTTTAGAGAGTTTGAAGAGGCCATCTGTTTTAGGAAGTATGGACACTCCGCTGCTTCTAAACATTGAGAAGCAACAATAATTTTTTGTGGGTGAGATAACTGACAAAGGACTAAGAGGGTTGTTGGCTTCTTCCCATCCATTAATTCTCTGGGAAATTAAAAAGCTGTTAGGGTCAGAATTTATGAAAGCATATCAGAGGTTCAGGTCCAATGCAAACATTCCGATGATTTTTTTGGCAATGCTAATTCACATGGGTGTTTCCAAGGTGAGAGCTAAGAAGCTACCCCAGATGGTCTTCATCCACACATAGTTGGTTGAGATTGACGAAGCCTTGGACAACATTGATGGATACTTGATGATCCCAATGCCACAAAACTACTACATGATGTGTCAGAAAGGTGGGGAGGTGATGAAATTTTTGTTGATTCAAACCATTGACTTGGTAGGGTTCGCAAAACATTGGGACAAGAGAGAATGAGGCATCTTCTTCCTTCTTAGAGCGACAATGATGATGGTTGACCCTCCCCGTGGTTGGGCTATGAGGTATGTAGAGGACGGAGGGCTGGCATGAGAGATAGTGGCAGGAAATGATGATGACTGGGATCTGGGTATTGGGGAAGAATGGATACCGAATGACGGAAGAGCTGAGCAAAAAGTGAAAGACTCGACTCATTAGAATTGTGGAGCTAATTGTCCGGTCGTGGAAAATTACCTGGCTTTCAAGAGAAGGGAGATGAATGACGATGAGGAGGACTAAGCAAGGTGGGCTTAGAACGGGTCACGATAGTGGGATCTGCAACATGAAGGCAAGGCTAGGCTATGTGGTTTAAACTAGTATTTTTGGGTAATGAACAGTTATCTATGTCAGTCCAATAATGGTAGCCATATAGGCTTGTGTCAGTCCGTTAAATAGTAGAATATGTTTTTTGGGGGTATTGATGTTCTCTAGGGATTTTGATCCTGACCAAGGGCCATTTTGAGTTTTGTAAAAGCAGGGCTATAAATCTAGTTTTGGGCCAGGGATAGAACTGTGTATAAGTCCAGTTGTAGATGGATATGGTCATGGTGAAAACTACAAAAAATGTTGAAGAATATGTAAATATATTTAATATCAATACAAGGTGTTGCCCCTAGCAGCGATTTAATGATTAAAAAAATCTCTTACTTAAGTTAAAGCATGGAAACATAATAAAACACAAACAACAATTTGACTATACAAAAAAATTTCAAAATCTCACTTTTCATTTATAGTGCAGAAAACTATTTTGAAATCTAAATTTAGATATATTGAATAAATTTAGTTTCACACGTAGCCTAATATATTCAAAATCAAAATCGAAATAGATAAATGAATGAAAGGGGTTTATTGATATGAACCTCAATAAATGTAAATAAAGAAACAAATCGATTGAAGATTTACAACAACAATGAAAAACAACTTAAGTTTTAAACAATTACATCATTATAATAGATTCAAAAAGTCTACTATTATATAGCAGGAAAATAAAACTATAATTTTTGGCATAAAAATTGAGAAAAAATAGCTAAAATTTCTATATAGTATAGGATAAAATTAGAAATCTATTTAATAGTAATTTTCCTTTCTTTAGAAGAGAAGATCTGCTAGCCTCCTCTATTTTGAGGCCTACATAAGCAATGCATTTATTTCCTCTGGTTCCAGTCCTATTTCTCTAGGAAGTCGTAACATACACATTTGTCGCATACCAACAAAACATCAAACACAACACAATATTGGGTTTACATCTCCAATACACTATAACTTGGCTAAATATGTGGCAATGACCTTAACCGTTATTGGGGATATCAAGCCTTGATTCCAATATTCCAAGGTGATCTAGCAAAATTCCCCACCATTAAGAAACATGAGTCTTGTACAACAAGAAGCTTGACGCTTATAGATCCCCTATTTAGGTAGAAGTATGTTCCAAAAGGTTACTTCCAACCTATTCATAATGAACTAGGTTGAATCTTCTATATAAACAATGTATATTCTCATATATTGCTTCTCACCAATTTCATAATAAACCAGAGGCTTTGAGTAAGTGGCACAACACAACTCCTATATTTGTTATATGTCAAGGTTGCTCTTGGCACTTAAAAAGTATTTTCTACAACTATTCAACAAAAATAGAACAATTGCATGAACAAAAAGTTACCATGTATAAAGTAAGTTAACATAGTGACCACAATAGAGAAGCCACCATAAGTGACACCACAACCATTTTAAGAAATAACTTTATGCATATAAATTGGCAACCTATGCTCTAGGCCAATAATAATAGGAGGGGGCAACCCCACGACCTAACCAAGCAACCCCACGACCTAACCAAGCTCTCCAAACAAGAGGTGAAATTGAATTTCTGTGTAGCTGCCAAAGGCTATCACAGGTATGAAGGTAACTGATTAGGAAGGAATTTGGAAGTCAATGTGTTAAAGGATTTTAATTACTGGCTCCAGAAGTTGTAGAAAAAAAAGTTTTAATGGAAAACATGCTTGAAATTGATTTAAATTTTAAAGATCTCAAAATAAAAAGGATTACCCAAAATTGGAAATTGGGGCTTGGGCACCACCTGGAAGATTCTTTGATAAAGGGGCAGATTCATTAGCAAAGGCTAGTTTTAGTGAGTTAATGTTAAACATATGATCACTTGTATCGAAAAACAATCTAATCAATCATAATTAGATTTATAAAATTTAAGACATTTTTTGGTAGTTCAAAAAGACAAAATTTCAGAGCTAACACAAACAAAAAAATTATTGGCTATGCCAAACATGCAAATTTAAGAGCTACACAAGATTAGTGACACACCTAATACCTATATGGAAGGAAACATAACAAAAGTTCCTATTAGATTTGGTACATTAAGTTTTTGGGGGGAGGCAATCAAAATTCCTATTAAGCTAAGTTGTATATTGAGCTTTTTAGAAGAGACAATAGTTGAAAAGTTAATGAGAGTTCCATAAATCCCAGATATAAGAGAGTCCTAGGATTTGTAGCATAATTTTGTATGCATATTAGAGTCTATGGCATAAAAAAGGGGCTTTAAGAGATCTTCTTCTACATGGCTTCAAAGAAAAGTCAGGTAGAATGGAGATACACAAAATCTTTTCACATAAGTAAAAGTGAGGCGAGCAAATAACCATGATGAAAGGGAATAAAACTTGATAGACAAGCACTAATTCAAAATATATATCACTAATGGCAATCACAAGGTATAAGTAAATGCATTCATGACATAGGAAGGGCACTGCATCCTGCAAGATTATCTTATTGGAGGGAAAATGCTCCCACTGTGAAGTGATAAGAAGATAAAAATGGAATTTAGAAATATATTTATGCGAGCCGATGATTTAAGAATGGCCAATATGAAGAGATACTAAGAATAAATCAAACCCATCATCAATTAATAGCAGTTGTGACATCTATTACCAATACTACAAAAAATCCAGCAGAGGAAAGAAAAAACAAAACCCAGATGGGGATTACAGAGAAACCAGGTACTTAAAAAGGATTGCATATTAAACTAAATTTGCAATGAATGAACTTACATATTGATTTGCTATATCTTTGTAACTCCAAAGCTTATAAAATTATCTCTGTAACTCCACAACACGGTCTATTTATAAGCACAATAACTCTCTAATGCTATATCTCAGTAACTCCACAACACAATCTATTTATAAGTGGAGGCGGTGATGGAGGGAGATTAATCTTCCTAATAGAGAAGATATCTGCTAGATTTGTTTATAATGAGATTAGACCGAGCAATTAATTTGCATGGTGGAGTGTTTGGAGTGTATTTGCATTTAATGAGGGCATGATGATAAGGTAGAAATTTAAGCATTTTTAAAAAAGATTGTAGTGAAATAAAGTTAATATTCTGTAAGTTATTGTGATTTCATAAATAGATCTTACATGAAATTTGCCATGCAACTTTGCATGTGGTGTAATGATAGAATTGACAGTTGAGAGTCGAGACTATAAGAGCCATTAATGAAGCACAATAGAGTTAATCATATCCCTTGTTCACCCCTAACAACTTACACAAAATGCTCATCTTCATAGCTCACAATCATAGCGCTCCAACATTCATTAAACAGTGGAGCGTTTGTATGGTAAAGTGTTCAAGCATTTCATTAAACAATTTGTAGGCATTCTCCATTCGACCATTTAATGCATATCCCGTAATCATACGCTGGCTTGGAGAGGGTTGCAAACTGAGGTGATCAAATGGTTTGCAGGGCATGTGAGACAGGTTTGCCAATGGCCTATGTACTAGAAAGTCCAAAATAAAAGCCTATCAACTAATAAGCGTATATACACATAAACCCACACAAAAACATATGACTATGTATGAAAATATGGGATAAACAATTTATTAAAATTATAGATATAAACAACAAACACCAAGAAATATCCATCCACATCTTTTAAATAAACACATTTAAGATATATATACTAATTTTAATTTTTTATCAATATATACCAATTTTAATTTTTTAATCTACATCCATTTATTATCAAACATTTAACTAATTTTTTAATCAATAGGTAGTTCAATGTAAGACAAAGGGCCGCCTAGGAAGGCGGCTTATAATTATATTGACTTAGGTTCTATCTTCTTACTTTTAGCTTATAATTTTAATATAAAATTAACGGTTGTTTAGTGGTTAGTTTTGTTTTTAATATTATATTTGAAAATTAATATTTGGTTGAAGTGTTTGATTAAAAAAATAGTTAAATGTTAGATAGTAAATGGATGTATATTAAAAAATTAAAATTAGTAATACATATCTTAACAAGATTGTTGCTTTCCACGTCGTCCGGACTTGTAGATTGAGTCGACTGACGAAAATCCAAATCCCACTTCGGATAACATTAACGAAAAGTAAGTAAAATATTATAATAAACGTTGGCTAAGTAATCTCTCCAGTTTCGGGGTTTCCCTATAAATAGTCCTCGGCCAGGAGTCGTAAAGCAATAAAAAAGTACAATTCTTTTCCTCACGTGCATATCTCCAATTGCCCGAAAGTCATTCGCGCCCCCATATGACCGCGCGTCAGAGTCAAGCATGGTACATTTAGCCCCTCGCTATATTCTTCAACGAAAATATTTTGGTCAGGGTTTAATAGCTTTGACCTCGCTTTCGTTGTGTTGCTGCGAACAAGGGCGCACAATAACAAGGGCGAGAGAAGGCGAGGGCAGGGAAAGAGCAGAAGCCAAACAGGTTGAGTCGTGTTCGCCGAACATGGAGAGCGTGACCACCCGCTTATATTCTCTTCCTGCTAACGATGCCAGTATTGTTCCTCGTTTTTCTTTTGCTTCTTCGTGTTCATCGCGAAAAGCTGGGCTCTCAGGCAGCGCAGGGCGGCCGTTGAGTTGGAATGGGGGCGGCATCACGCTTAGATTTAACGCTGGAGACAACAAGGTCACATTTCTAATGTGCTGCACGTTTTTTGCCTTATCATTTCTATTAGATTCGTACATTGCAGGGATACTTGTTGGATTTCTGTTTAGTAATTGAAGCCTAGAATCTGAAGTTTCACAGGATGTTTAATTTTTGAGAGCAATTTCTAACGGTGACTATCTGTCCACTTCCACCAAAAATATTTCTTATGCATCTCCATATTTTATAATCTCTCTCAACGAAACCCCTCAACATCTATCTCCTCTTTCGCATCTCGCATAGCGATGGTCTTATCATACCTTTGAACTTCCAAATGACCTCCCATGGCCTCCACTACCAAGCTTAGAAGAACCTCCATGCAATCCTTTGTTACCACCTTCATTGCAACACATCAAAAATATCCTCTACTTCTGCTGAAATAAAATGTCCTTGGCATATTTCAGTCTTCGTGATTTCCTTGAAAAAATCATCACCGATCACCTTAGATCCTGTACTTGCAACTTCTACACATTGTACTGTCACAGGCTTCTCATTCCCTTCTCGTGCTCTCATCTGTACTAAGTTCACCAATAACTTCATGTCCTCCAAAGATGCTTCCTCTGATTTCTCTCTACTAAACTATTTTAACATATCCTCTATAATGAGGGTCTATTCTTCCATGGGTTGCATGCATCCTTCCTTTTCTGTCATGCTCGTACCTTCTAAAGTTAAGAGATGACCTTCCGCTTCTTCTGTTGGATCAGTAACTTTCATCTCCATATCTTCCATCGTCACCTCTTTCTCTTCTTTTGTCTTACTAATTCCAACGGTCCGCTCCTTAGGAGCATCTAACCTTGCTTTCAATATTTGTAATATCTCAAGAGCCCTCTCCGTACGAGCCCTTTCTCTCCACTCCATTAATGCAAATTTTATATGCCTCCTTAAGACCACTTTAGTCCTTTTTGTAGACATCTTCACATGCACTTTCACACACCCACAATCTCAAAGGCTTACACATTTTGAGACAACGACTTTCTCATACTCACCTTGACTTGCGACTAGTTTTCTCTTCACGCAATTTGCAAATGCCCTCTACGCACACTTTTACTGGAAGATGTAGACTTGTAAAGCCTCCTCTACACACTAGTTGCTCAGTGGAGGACGTTCTTACACCATTTACTGAGTATTCTTTTGTTGGATGACACTCAAATATACTCCCTTACAAGACACATCCTCTTTGGTACTGTTTTCTCTCACTTTTCTCTGCAATTGCAGGACTTTCACACACTTGCAACAAATCTACTAGATCCTCTCAAGACGCAACCCGGCAAGAAAGTCTTGCGTTAATGCAAATTGATGCAGTCTAGGCAAGGAAGTCCAGTGAAGGACGATCTAAACTTAGCAGCTTAACATTTACCAATACAAGAATGTAGCCAACGAGAATAAGACAACAACATCTCATGCATTAAATTACAAAATCTTCCTGAACAGGCTTACAAACATGCTCAGTAAAGCATTTAAATTACACAGTTCAGAATTGAACTACAGATTCGTTTCTTGCTCCTTTGTTTTTCTACTGGCCATTCAAATGCAGTGGGCTTATTAGCTGAATTTCCCTTCTATTCTCTGTACCTCTCCGTGCTTCTTCTGGAAGGAACAACCTCTCTACCAAAGAGAGCTCACCACTCTCTTGCCTTTTCCTTTTCTTTGCCTGGAGGAGTCACCTCTATCCTCTTTCCCGTCTCTACTCGGTGGATCTGCCTTTCCTTCTCTGCCATTGTTAAAAAGAAGTAGCTTGCTTGAAGATCGATGGTTGTGTTGGGTCAACCAAAGTAACAGTCCAGCTGTCAAGATACTGATTGCTAACCAAAGCAATGACAACTACCACTAGTAATTCCAACAGTCTCTCCAATGTGAATAGGCTGCTAACAGTCTATGGACAAAAAAAGTCTGCCCAAACAATTAAGGCAAATGGTCTGCCTGCATAGAGGGAATAGAAAGCAACTACCAAGAAGTGAAAGCATCACAGCCCAACAAATCCATCGCCAACGAAGAAAAAAAGCCTATAGCAGTGTCCAATGCATCTGCAATAGCTTGTCCAACATCTTTAGCACTCTATATTAACACCAGTAGTCTAAATAATACGTGCGGCAGCCTGTTGTATGCCTGTAGCAACCTACTAACACCCTATGGCAAACTCTTTAAGTTTTCCTGGGAAACATCTTGTTCTCAACCACAAATTCTTCACTTTCAAAAATGTGTGAGAAAAGGGTGATAATCTTTCTTTTACTGAACTTTACTCTTTGACTCTGCATGATATCAACTGAGGAATAGTCCCTTGTAGGCATTATCTGCTGTATGATCAGGTATGCTTCTGCGTCATGAGATGCTTCCTCTGTTAGATGCTGACAAGATATTAAGAAGTCTTATAGTATTATATCAACAACATTAAAGCAAGATAATCTCTTTTCATGCAGGAAGTAAAGTAGATACCAGATTGAATATAAGGCTGCCTCTCTTCCAACTTATTAACTTGGAATTCTGATAATAGAACAATATCATAAAAGTACTGAATGAGATGCCATGTTCAGCAAGATAATAACCATGATTCGGACAACAAACAATTGGCACCTGCTACCATTTACATCAATTGAAGCAGGCTAAATCACAATGGTCATTCTTTTCAAAGAATGCATGTTCCGGATGGTGTAAAGATTTTCGATTTTCAGTTTGACGAATGTTCTATGACTTTGCAAATATCAATCAACAGTGACCAAAACAATTAAAGAAACAGTTTTGGAACAATATACAACTTCATTTCAATATGCACCATTAGGTTTTACAATATACCACACATAGGAATAGATCAGCAGACCATTACTCATGCATTCTAAGCAATTATAATGAGCAGAAATATAATTCTGAGCACTCAGAAAAGTAACTACAGCAGCAAGTTAACTCTCCGGATACAACCCAAGTTTTTCCAAACTCTAATAAGCCTCCACATGAAATTGTACTCCTCTTACAATATTGTTTCAAGTAATCAAGACAGTAGAGTGAATGGTTTGCAACTATGTTATATTACTCTTAAGCACACTGCTTATTGAAAGGTGTTAACCATACATTCTCAGAATTTCAATTTTCAGTTTGCATATCAACTTCACTAAACTCATACAACGCTACCTCAAGACACAGAACTAACAAGAGACTGAGAGAAACTCTTAGCACATAGGTCTCACAGCAACAAAGAGATTATTCAACACCCAAGACTCAATAAGGTATGCCAGTGTGGAGCAGAAATAGTGCATTGTCTGTAACAACAGCTTTATGATCAATTTCCTGAATTTACAGTGTTTAAGATTACACATACCAGACCCAGTCTCAACTCTCAACCAAAGACCCTTCTCTAAAATGAGAAAATGCAACTACAGTCACAAATCCAATAGGAAAAATGATATAGAAGTACTCAAACCTGGAACCATGCATTGGCCACAACCAGACAAGAGAAAATAAACTCATAGAAACCCAGAATGAGATAACAGCGACTGTAATCTGCTCATTAACATTTGATTCTTCTTTCCAAGGGCGCGCCTAACCATAAATCAGAGATATACACGTTTTTCAGACCTCCCAGCAAAAACATCCCAATCCAAAGATCTTCCAGAAGTCGCACAAACTCAGAAATTCGCGTCTTCTATTATCTGCCCAGTTTCTTCTCAAAAACGACTCATGCATGGAGTTTAATGACTGAAAATGGTGCGCCTAGGGTTTCATAATAGTAAAACGCCTTCAATACTGCAAATGAGAGCTCAAACACGACTCCAGGAAGGTGCAGAAACCCACAAATCAAAAATCACGAAAATCAAAATGTGACTTGTTTCCCTTCTCCAAAAACTTGCTCCAAACTCGACTTCACAACATGCCATTCAAGAATCATCACGAATCCCTGCTAGGGTTGATCTTCCACAACCGAAACGGGGCTTAGGGTTTCCAAAACCCATGACCAGAAGCTTGACAATACTGCCATGAGAAAATATTCATTTCAAAGGTCTAAATGAGCTCTTTCTTTCATTATATTTTCCAAACAAAAATCAAAGTGACTTTTATATAGTTCTTTCTTTTGAAAAATTTACTTAAGTCACTTTAATAATACTTCATAAGCTCACTTTTTGCACCAAATAAAGTGACTTTATAAAGTTCACTTAAAAGGATAAATATTTCAATAAATCCCCTTTGAACCCCTTTTGCCTTGTCACTTTATAAAAGATTTAATTAATTATTTGGCATCACCATTAGAGCTAAACTTGAAATTGGGTAACACACAAATAATTAAATAAATGATTCCCTGAAAATGACCTTAGCCGGGAAGGGAAAGGCTAGCGACAACCGAAGGGCTACTGAGAAGGGAAATTACAAAGAAGAGCTGCCATCATCAAAATTGTCCAGTGTTTTTCTTAGTTTATAAGATGGGGGTGCGGGTATATATGGTTTTGGGACAGCAATTTTTTTCCCAAATTTTAGGGATAGTTGGGGGACAGCTTTTAAAATAACTTGAATGAACTAAAAGTAGCTGAAATTTAAGCTGAACTTGTAATGACCATCCACCCCCCCCTTTAAGCTTTGTAGGGGATTTTTAACATAATTTTCCTTAGAAAGTTTCTTTTAACACTTTTTATGTACCAAATGAAGTAGCTTCTCTAGCCCTGAAAATGGGAATGCCCTTCCAAGCCCCAAGTCCAGTGAACAGCATTTTCAACTATCTATGGCATATCTTATTATCAATTCTACACATCTTTTTTTTGTTGCAAATTATAGGTATTTTTATATATTTTTTAATATAATATATATTATGTATGGCCGTACCCAGATGTACCTTCTCTGGGTAAAATTTTTGCCATACAATATTTTTTTGCCTTACTGTCATACCTGAACTCCATTCCCATACCCAACCCCCTATCCCAACTGGTAACTTTGCAGGAGAGTAAATATATTCCAAAATTAGAGAATACAGTTGAGTTTGCTTCAGACAGTCAGAAGAATCCTTATGTTTGTTAAGCACATAATTTTACTAAAGTGTGGTGTTGATGCATCTCCTTCGTTTTTTAAAATTTTCCTGAAGTTTGAGATAAAGAAAAAGTTGGTGCTGGTAATATTTCTCTTAGTATTTTTAATTATATGATGTTTGTCTCCAATGAAGTTATTGTGCATGATGAATGCATAGGTGGGTTGAGAGTTTTTTCGTTAAGTACTTGTTTTGTTATGATAAAGAAAATGATATTGGATGTCTGTTTAAATGTATATTTTTCTTAACCGTCATCAGTTTCTCTGTGCAGTTTGTTAGGGAACATTGCAACCCTTCTTCCCACGTTTTTGGAGCATTGCATACGCAAGCAGAAGCTGTAGCTGTTAGCACTACTGAGTGAGTTTTATGATAATTCAACACCTGTTGTATATTGACAACTATTATTGGTCTGTTTTTTCTTCGTAGTGGGATTTCTGCGTGCATATATTGATGTGAATTGTGACCATTTATTTTTTATCAACATACTTTTTAAAAATACATAGATAAATGCAGAAGTAAAATGATACACAATGTCTTGTAAGCAATTATCTATTTCTTGAAACAGTGCTGCTTTAAGTAAACAAATAATTTTTTTTACTGGATCTGAAATAAAATGATGGTTTAATTGTCACCATAGTTTTAATTAAGGGGTAAAAATCTCTCTTGCCTCAGTTGTGTTGGAATATATCCTTCTAACTTTACTCTGTTAACAAAAACTGAATGGATGAATTACAGAAGAGCTTAAATGTTTGCAAATTCACCCATTTAGCTATTAGTTAAGTCTTTACAGTTTGTGAGGGGGCATTTCAAACACAAGCTCAGCCTGTAGCTTTTAGCAATACCGAGTGAGTTCTAGAATAACTTGACATCTGTTGTATATTAGCTACCATTATTGGTCATTTTATTTCATAGTTCAGGCTTATGCATGTATGTCACCTGAATTGTGACAATTCCTGTTACTTTTTTAAAACACAGATAAACACAGAAACGAAATGATATATAGTATGTCTTGTACACAAATATTTATTTCTTGAAATGGTATTGCTTTAAGTAAACAATAAATTTATTTATTGGATATGAAATCAAATAGATAGTTTAATTGTCATCAGAATTGTAATTTAGGGTTAAGACCGTCTTTGCCTGAGTTGTATTGAAAAATACACTCATCTTTCCTTTACCAACACAAACTGAATATATGAATGATAAAATGTGATGACCCACTCCGAATGGGACAATCTCTATTCCAATTTTGCTTGATTAATTTCAGTTTGACAGTTAGGACATTTTGTCAAACATATTGCATAACATGTATGTATTTTGAGTGACATTCAATGTATAGTGTAAGCAGCCAGTGTGAACCCCAAAGGACAAAAACATAATAATTACAGCTTCTTTTTTTTAAAGGTAAACATAACATACATGTATTACACATTAAGTCATAACATGAATTTCATTTAAGCAGATTTACTAACACATACATCCCTTGGGGTACACGAAGAGTCATTATGAGACTGAGATCCACACAACAACAAGAAAGAATAAAATCCAAAAATATAATCCATAACAAAATAAACATTAACAAATATAACATATACATGATAATCATTAATAAGCAACCATCTGAGTACATAAATACAACATACGCATAAAGAACTTAACACAAGGAATAACAATTGCCACGACCAATATTCACACCGAGTTAACATTACATTACAGTACAATGTTCTAGAGGTACAATGATACAAAGGTGTTTCCAAACATAAATGGAAACCATACACAAGAATCATGATACAATGAATAGATGAAAACTAGCCCCATAACAGATACAACTTTGGAGTCGCTGCAACAACACCAATCCGCACCTCTCAATCCTCAACTGGGGACCCAATGAGGTGCTTGGCACGTTCCACCCGACCATGTGAGTCTGAAGACCCACCCCCTGTGCTAGGAGCTAAACAAGAAAGAGACCACAACCAAGAACATCCAAAAAGGGAACCACAAGACTCAATGCCATACAAAAGTATCATAAAACTCAAGGATTACAATGACATATTCAACAACGTCCAAGAGTCATCAAAATAACTTAAGATCATAAATATCATCACATAAATCAAAGCAATGACCAACAAACAAGTAACCAAAGGATGATCATGAAACACTTCCAAATCAACTAAATTAATAAACATAATACAATTCCAAATTGCAATTAGACAACACAATAACATTATATCACAGTACCATAAGATACAAGATCGTAAATCAAATATAAATGAGATCATATAAGACCACAAAACATACTAAAGATGTATTAAAACAATAATCGATTTAAATCAATACAAACAACAATCTAAACCAACTCCCACAACCTACTTCCAGAGGAACTCAATAAAGTAAAACACATGGGAAACTAGGGGAGAGTGTCATCGCATAGTCCTACATGGGCTGTCCTGTGCTCTTCCTCCCAACTGGAGGCGTGGCTAGGTCCATAGGGTGACTCATGCGGAGCCGTAGACCTCTCGTGAAGACGAGGTCACGACCTTGCCAACCACGGCCTTCTCAGCCTTCCATTAGTCTGCGAAAGCACTAATGAAGACGAGGCATCCATTTTATTAATCTTATAATGATATTACTACCCAACCCTCCTAAGTTAATTATTAGGTTTTCACTTAATTACAAACTCACTCGTGGGTTATCCTGTGCTCTTCCCCTTAAGCGGGGCGCCGGCCCCCACGAGGAGCCACTCTCCCTAGAGACCCAACCACATAAAACCAAGAAACCAAGGGTTGTACAACATCACAAGAATATTATATCACAACTAAAAAGCATGCGATGTATTACCCATCTCGCTATAAATACAATTTCCAAGTCTCAACAAATTCTGTACAACCCTTTTAAAATCATGAAACCAAAACACTTGCCACATCAAGGGCACATAAGAGAAAGAACATCAATTGAAAATCATCTCAAGCCTCTGGAAGCCAAAAGAATGAAAACCCACAACCAAGGGTAAAGCAAAGCATCAAGAGTTTTCTCCAGTAATTCCAACACAAGGATAAAAATTCATCAAATATGAGAGTAAATCAAAAATCCATAACAAGGGAAGGTTCATCAAGACCCATCCACAAATCAACAATGGTGTCACCTCGAAAGGAAAAATGCAAAAGAACATCAACCTTTAATTCAACGAAATCACTTAATAAAACCAAAAGCCACCAACTAGGTATTCCATAGGAGACCTCAATTTTCTCCTCACATGAACCCCCTTATAGTGGTACGCAAATCACCTTCATAAAATCAACAACATAGCAATGACCACAATAATTGCAAGGCCACAAGTACTATTTTCAATTCAAATATAATGAGAGAAAACATTAAAAACAAAGGTCAACAACTCCATCCAAAGCACATAACAACTTTGATACAAAATAAATTAGAAATCCAAGAAGATCAACTTCCACGACACACCAACAAAATACAAGTTCCCAATTACATCGCAACAAAAATTTAAATGACAAAGGATTCCTTAAATCAAAACTAACCTCCAAAGGCATTCACACCAACATGGAACCATCCTTCAACAATTAAAGGTAAAAGCATTCAACCAGGCATCCAAGGCACCAAATTTAAGAACACCTTAAATACTCAACCACACATCACTTCGCATAATAATCAACAACCAAAGATTCAAACAAGAGCAATATTTAATAACCCATCAATTAACAACCAGAACCAAATAACTTTACAACTTCCCCAACGAAATTACTCAATTAACTAAAACAATTCATGATAATCATCACAAGTATTCTAAAAGACTTATCCATAAAGAGAGCTTGCAATTCAACCATTTAATGAATATAAAGGAAGTCAATTTTCAAAAGATTAAACTCACATTTCACCAATAAACTAACCAATTCGAGAATAGCCTAATCAATCTCTAATCATGCCCATACATTTAAATTTCCCCTTTCAATGAGCAATAAATGAAAACTACTAAATAGTTGGGTATTTAACTTATTAACATTCATAACTACTTATGTTCAAAACATTAATTTAAACATTATTTCCACTACCCCTCTTCTCACTATTTAATACTCAATTCCAATATTTAAAGTAATTGCGCCAACCACTTAAGACCATTTGTTATACTTAAAATGATAGTAATAACAATACTCTAAATGCTTAAACTACATATTAGAACTTACCACTTTTAAATCTTAAATCTATCTAAAAAATTCAATAAGACTACAAGACTACAACTTCACAAAATAAGAACAAAAGATAACTTATTCAATTCTAAAATTAAATTCCATTTCTAGAATATTCACATTAAAACGAGAATTAAATAAATAATGCTGTCATAATTCGTAAATTGATATTTTCTACTAACCTATCCTCTTTAAGTTGTAATTTAACAAATCAATAATAAGGATAAACAAAAGATTTCTTTCTCTTTTATTGTTTCTACTATAACTAAATTCTATTTTATTTTTAACCAGAAAGGAAGCAGAATGTTTACTGATATAATTAAATGGTTATAGTAACCGATTAAATAACTAAAATCTGAATAAATGAGTTAAATAATATATATATACAAATATATATAAATAAATATATATATATTTATAAAATCAAGTTTCGAAATACATATATAAATCATATTTATAAAAGTGAATTTCGCATAATACATAGATTGGAATTTCGCATTTTATAAATTTAATAAATATAAATTTGAATGGGCATTTAAACCATACCCCGGCACGGGAATTTTCGCCGCCGGCCGTGGCAGTCTACGGACTGCCACCGCAGTCCGACGGACTGCTGTGGACAGTCTACGGACTGTCACAGCAGTCTTTCGGACTGCTGCGGTAGCCCGTAGGCTGCCGCACCACCACGGCCGGCTGGGTGGGGTGGTGGGTACGGCCGAGGCCGACCCACCACTCAACCCATATATAATTTTTTTTTATTTTTTTATTTTTATTTTTAAAATAATTTCAAATACATTTATTCGGCGAACTTTAACCTTATTTAAATTTTCATTTATTTATTTATATATATATATATGTGTATATATATATACATCTAATATATATACATATATATATTATATTATAAATAATTCAAAAACAGAGAATAACAATCAACAGTACAGGTTACAGTATATATATATTTATATGAAAATTGTATTTGAAGAATATATATATATACATCAACCCAGAAATCTACAGTAAGGTAATTATTTTTCCATTTATTTATTTTTCGAGAACAACCACAGCAATACAGTTTATTTCCAGAATCCCAACCAAAGCTTCATTTTAATAAACAACAATCCAAAACCCAACAAATAATTTCATTTAAATAAACAACAGTCCCAAGTTCCCAGAAATTTCAATCCAATAATTGACAGTCAAGAACCCAACCAAATTCCATTTTAACAAACAGCAATCCCAATCCCCAAATGAAAATTTCATGCACAGCGAAACAATTCCAATCAATTGCTATTTTATTTAATGCTACACAAATAAATAAGAGAGGAACCTGGCGTCCTGCGTCTGTAGATAACTGTAGAAGCTTTATCCTTCTTGCCGATCCAATCCTTCCAGCAGCAGCTCCAAGATCCTCCCTCAAACTTCAATCTTAATCCCCAATGAATTCTCCGAATAATGAAATAATGCAATAGAAGAATGACTGCCAAATTTCTCCAAAATCTGTTGGAAAGGGAATGCCACCCCTACCAACTCAAAAATCCTCTAAATAAAATCTCACACAAAGGTCTCTTCCTTTTCCTCTTCCAGTGAATACCAAAAGCCACATCTCAAGAAATAACTCAAAAATAATTATTAATCCTCTATTCTTTTTGTTGCCTTTTCATGTATTTCTATTTCATTTTCTTTTATCAGGCATTTGATTCAAAATTAAATAAATTTAAATCCACAAAAATGAACTTTTTATTTAAATATATATATATTCATTATTTTCACAAAACTTTATTAATTAATTACTTCCACATTAAAATAATTAAAATCAACCATTTGCAAGATTCTAAATAAGCATCCATTAAATTTCTTATGATAATAATTATCTTTTCAAGATTATTTGTTCATAACAATTTAAATCAATTTATCTAATAATATCACTTTTACTTTTAACGAATTAATTTGATTGATCATTTGTTCTAAATCATTTGATTTAATTTAATTGATTATTACTTTAATTTCTAATCATATTTTAAATAACCTTGCAAATCACTTATGATTTAATTAATTATTTAAACATGATTACTAACATATTATATTTTCCACAGAATCAAATAACTCAGTAACCAATGAAACACACACACACACAAGTCCAAAACAACTGACGGAGGGGTATTACATATAGTGCAAGAACATGACTGAGAATCAAAATTATGACATTCTATCTGTCAACTATGTCTGATTTACAATATATGATTGCTCAGAAATGAATATCAGACTTACACAACTTCATAAACATCAAACCTTGAATGCAAAGAGCTTCCAGTTATGAACAGACTTCAACTAAACCAAATACAATGCTAATAGAAGTTTTTGTGCTCAGAAATTAGTTACAATGTCACTCTTAAATGCCCAAAAATTGCTACAGCAGGTAGCAGATTGAAGTAACAGCACTTTCAGACTAAATACACTTTTGGGACAGATTGTACATAATTTCAATATTCAGATTTTCTGAGCAAAAATCCACAATAAGCAAGCATAGAATGATATGATATGCAAACCTGGAAATGGAGGGGAGACTGAAATGCAAACAGAAATTATGCCTTGACTCAAACCTTCAGATAATCACATAATCAGCAGATAGACTCCCATGCCTCTCCAAACTACTGTGCACAGGTCCTAGATACCACTATTTGCTGGTAATGACTGTTGTAATTCTGATTGCACTATTTTGTAGTCATTAATTTGCTCTTCAAACTAGCATCAATGCCAAAACAATACCCTATCACTGTAGCGACGGTACTGTAGCTCAGTAATGTAGTGCGACACTGTTCACGTGCACTGTAGCGGGTACTGTAGCAGCCAACAATAAATGTATTCTACATTGCATCTTCAATATCTTTATAACCTGCAAGTAGATATTCATCAAACCCTTTTGTATTCTTTGCTTTTAGCACAGATTGGACCCCTGTATGAAGCCCACAGTCAAGCAATAATTCAGCTGATATTTCACAGCCTCAAAATTGCAAATCAATGGGAGTGATCGTTCCCAAGATCTCAAGAATGGCAAAAACCCTAGCTGGCTCCTTCACCAAATAATCACATCAAACAAATATCAATTCCTGGATGGCGAGAATGAGCTCTTAAGTCCCTTTTTATTCTTTTCTTATGAGAGCTCAAACACTTTCCTGGCCAATGTGGGATAAAAGATATATTCCCACTTTAAATTATTCACTTAACGCACTTTATAATATTAAAGTGACTTTATTATTATAAAGTTACTTTATAACTTTATAATAACATTAAAATATTTAAATAAATCACTTAAGTCACTTAAATTTTAATATCTCTTGATATACTTGTCTGATTGCTATGCCTGTGGGCTGAGTCGACTCATCCTTTTTCCATGTGATCGGATGCCGTCTAAAAATAGAAACCCTGAAAGTGACTTACTATAAATAGTAAGTATGTGAAACTGAGTCAAACGAAGGCTGAGCTTTGACCCAACACTGAACTCTAAGGAGAGAAACCACTATTCACTGCCAAAAGGGACCCTCTAACCAGACATATTAGCCTACAAGGGTCAGGAATAGGCTAAATCCACCGAACTCTGATGCTTGCAAAATTGGGGACATTACATAAAAGAACTTAAATGTTTGCAAATTCATTGATCTACCTATTGCTAATGTTATGCTAGGCTTCAAGCTTTAAATTCACAATAATGATGAAGATTTCCATTTTCATTCATGTAGATATCACATTTGTGCTTTATTCAGTATGATAGTATAAGAATACAGGTTTATATATTTTCATTTGTATGGCTAGGATCAGCTGTTTTTTTGAGTAGGCAGGGTGTTTTAAATTTTTTAGTAATGTTGTTTACCACATTTGCTAGTTTGTTTTTCATTTTCAAGAAATTTCTTAATGTTTTAATTTTATACATGCTGCACTATTTGTCAATGTTCACTAGTCATATCAATGAGTCAGGCAAACCCCAGTGCTTACTTCTAATTCAAGATCAATGAACTGCATTGTTTTGAATAATTTTAAAAATGTTTGAATGTAAATTGAAAAGCTTTCTCAACTGTCTCTCACACAGGGAGGTTGATGAACTAGCAGACTTTGATTGGGATGGCCTAGGATTTGGAATCCTGCAAACTGATTATATGTATATTATGAAGTGTGGCAAGGATGGAGTGTTTGTAGAAGGAGACCTCACACCGTTTGGAAATATTGAGCTTAGCCCATCAGCAGGTGTCTTGAATTATGGACAGGTTTGTTGAGCCCCAATACTTTATTTGATACAGATTTCTAGCATTAGCATGTGCATATTTTTGCATGCATTAATTCATGCAATGAATTTTAACTTAATGGGCATATCAATATGTTCTATTACTGCATTAAAATGTTTAGTGAACCTTCTTTCAGACTTTTGAACATTCTGAGCTTGCAATGTCTTTGTTCACTGGGTTCATCTTTACATGCACTGTGGCTATATTTTGATAAGCATGTAACTACTCCACTATAACTGAAGTGTTTTTGTGCCTTCATTGAGGGCCAAGCCGCCAAACCATCATGGTTGTTTCAGATGATATAAACATTTTTTTGTGCAGTGAACTGCAGCATTTTTTATGAGCTATGTTGAATCTTTTGAAGGTCGAGATGTCTCTGGTAACTTCATTTTCAACTGCATGAGAATTTGCATTTTCTGGTACTAGCATGAGAAGACATGTTAAATACATATATTGAAAAAATGTGTTTTTTATAACTTGGAGGGCTAAAAGAATTGTGTTTTAATAAGCTGAACGTTTTGGAAAAGGAGAGGCTTTAACCTTGGGGGCATCGTTGGATGGGCAACATCATAGCACATGCTTATATAATAGGGTACCTGGTATTTAATTAAAAATAGATAAATATATTGCTAGGTATTAACATTAGAAGGGGTAATGCTATCAATGTTTTTTCATAGATATTGGGAGTAAGACAGGAAAAGGGGGTGGGGGTTGGGTTGAAGGAATAGAATTGGGTGAATAAAAACTAGAAATTTAAATTTATCCCTTTTTAATCCCTTGTTTCCATAGGAACTGATTATGTTATTTATGTAGGACTTGCAAACAGATTTTTTTTGTCCTACGTGGGTCTAACAATGAATGTGTTTCTACATCATAGAGGAGATGTAGGGGTGATTCAAAAAGAGGTATATGGTATGCATGTCTTATAGGATACTCTTCAGCCATAACCTTCTCCTTTCATCCTTTCCTTTGGCATTTGTGGGGATCATGTCTATCCATCACACTAGTTATGAGGGCATAATTGGTCCACTATTTTTAACACTACAGGTCCTTATTGGCACCTTTTCACCCTTGTCCCTCTCTTGCTTCTACCTCCCCATCTTGTTTAGCCTCTTCAAAAATATAGTAGCTCATTGTAGAGGACTATTATTCCCCTAGATGTAGGAGTAGTCGAATCAACATCATCAAGCATGGTCGGCTCCTGAATTCTCATCATCCCTTGAAATTTAGTAAATGTTACAATTGAAGGATCAGGATCCTCGAAATTTGAATTATGTATCTCATCCTCATCTGCATTAACAATTTGGATAATAAGAGTATCAATGCACTATGATGCATCCACAAGTACAGTCATGAAATCACTTTGATCATCATCAGTCATGGAAACTTGTAAGCCTTCTCTTGCTTATGAAGCTTACCATTAGCAGTCACCTGAAATTCATTGCCTATATTATTCAAAGCAAATTTGTGAACCCCATTTCTCTGATGAGTATGGAAAGTAGATATAAATTCACACTCAAATCAGGTATGTAGTAGACATCCTTAATTATGCCATCTTCTAGCACATTGCCACTACCAGCAATAGAAGAAGCTGAATCATCCACTATATAAATTTTCTCATCAGTAGCTTTGCCAAAAGTTTGGAATAATTACCATCCTTCAATTGTCACTACCAGCAATAGAAGGAGCTGAATCATCCCAAATCTGTAATAATTTAATAATTCACATTTAAAAATATGAGCATAACAAGCTTGAGAAGTACGAGCCACAAGAAAACTATTCTTATGATTTCATTGTGCTTGCCTTGGTGCTCCTTGAGATGCTTCACTTCCTTCATGAGTTCATCTTCTTGAAGCATTTTTATGCATGTCCTTGCTTGCAAAATTAGGTACACACCTTGTGGTTCCTCTTCTCTCTTTTGTAATCACTATCACAATCACCATCATGAGAGGTCCTTTTGTTCCTTTTATCATTGCCTTGTTTGTCTTCTCTAGTATGCATCTTGCCGAGGACTTGTGGGAAAAAGCAAAAACTATTTACTTGAGTGGGAACTTGCAACTTGGCATGCATGGGAACTCTTGACATTGTATTTGTGTTTTCTTCTGATTAAAATGGACCACTGAACACTGTAATGCGAGATGACTGTAAATTGACACGGGAGCAAAACACTGATAAAACATAAAAAAATGCTGAAAATACACAGGTTTTTGGTCTTTTCACAGTGTTTTTGAATGTATTATGCTGTCGAGTTTCTTCTATATTCAGATGCCTAGGGTGTTGATTAAGATATTTTTTGTGCATACGAGCAACTGGGTACCATTTATAATTTTTTAAAGGAATTGAAGTATTTTTTTTAAGTTGTGGAGACTTTTACAAAGTCTTTGGGAAACTTTTATTTTGCCTTTCCCTTAGTCATATGAGCCTGCTGCCTTGAACCAAGCACATCCATTTGTTAGAATCTTTAAGCCGCTGAATTTTTTCTCCAATGCCGGGTGCCGGAAATTCCTGCTATTATTAGCTTTTTGTTGTATATAATATTATAAAGGCACTAGTGCAGGATGCTCCTGGAGAGAGCTTTTGTCATAATTTTGGGTGCTTTTACGAGGTTATTTTAGGTGCTGTTTTTTAGTATGTTTTTATTTTTAATTTTTTTTTTTCTTTTCCTGCTTTATTTTGTAGATGCACTACAGGTAATATTTAAAGAGATTACTTTCTAATGAAGTCAACTAAAAATATAGGGTTGCTTTTTTCTTTTGTGGGTTGCCCAAGTTGAAGGTATATTTAAGACCTTGGGCACTTTCTTTTACACAACCAAATTGCAGACTGAAAATCAGAACTGTAGAGTTCAGAATTTTTTAGAATAATAAATTTATTTTTCTAGCAATTGCAGAATTCTGATGTCCATTTTATTGTTCTATTATTTGTGCCTTCAGAAGTTTGTGCATGTAAATTTCTGCACTTAAAATTGCAGGTTTGATTGAAGGTTAAGTTACTCAATTTGTTTCAAACCACATAGAACTGTATACCATTTTCCGAATTTTAACATGGTATTGGGTTAGAAAATCTGAAATCTTCCAAGGTTTTTGTGGAATGAAACTACTACTGCCTATGAGGAGGAGTTGTTGGAGGTTTTAGTGGTGTGATGTCCGAGTTTTAGTGATTGAAGTTGATCCATGTAATCCATGTAGTTAGCGTAAAACAACTTTTTAATGTTCCATTAATTTGTTTGTATCTGACCATGTATTATTTCTTGTTGGCATGTGGGTATTTGCTAGGAGTTAGTTATTAGTAGTTGTAATGGTTGTGTTTTGCTTGGCAATTGTAGGTTCATTTAATAGACTTTGTGTAGTTAGAGAAAGTAGTCTGATCCTTGGTTGATCATCTCTGGTCTACTTTGGTTTAAGAATTTCACATGAATAAAGATATACTTCTGTTACTTTATCTAGTATGCATTGTTATTTATATTATTCTATTCATGTACTAGTTTTATTACATATTAGGAGTAAACAATCCATGCTTATGAGAGGCACAAGTACCTGTGATAGGTTGTTGGGTGTGATCTAGGTTCTTCCAGCAATTGGAAGGTTGCTTTTGACTTGAGATAGCTGGTGGATTTATAAGAGATCTAGATCTATGAGAGGTTGTAGGGTTGGATTTCCTATTTATTCCAGTGGTTAGAGTGTTGATCTGCACTTAGGTGGGTGAACTGATTTTGTTGCCGATTTATTCAGTTTAGCCTGTTCTATTAATTGCAAACATGACTACTCTTAGCCTTAGAGAGAGCGACCACCTAGAGGGAGCTTCAAATTTTACTCCTTGGAAGTGTTGGTTGAAGATTTTGGAAGAAGTAGATCTTTGGGTTATTGTGGAAACTGTTACTTCATCTCTAGTTGATCTTATTTAGTTGGCCGGGCATAACAAGATAACCAATGCAAAGCACATCTTCTTGGATTCTGTGAAGGATCATTTGGCTCCTCACATTGCTGAAAATAAATTGACAAAGGATATATATGACGCCTTGACTATCTTTATTTGAGTGTGAATGTCTCTTAGAAGATGTTGCTAAAGAACAAACTTAGTGTTACACAAGAGTTACAGGAGACACAATAGTCACCTTCCTAATGAAGATTACATAAATTTGTGATCAGCTTGTAGCTATTGGAGTTAAGGTGGAGGATGAAGAGTTGGTACTTAGAGTCTTAAATGAGTTATCTCTATCTCCCATTTGTTCGAGGTGTCTGAACTTGTGAAAAGCTTCCCACTTTTGATTGGGATTATTTCATTTAGGAGACCAAAGTGTTGACTGTTTCAGCTAGAGCATAAGAGAGTCATAACTTATCCGTCATTGAGAAGTTGAGGAAAGGTGGTAAGAAAGGACTTGGGAAGGGTCAAAAGTGCAAGGAGGAAGACTTATACCCTTTGGACTAGGAGAAAAAAGACTTGAGTCATGTGAAGTGTTTCAAGTGCTACAAGATGGGCCATTATGCATCTCAGTGCCTTCAGAAGAAGAAAGCCAAGCAACAATGGCAAGAGTTTAAAGAGAGTGTAGAAACTTCAGCTAAAGTGGTGAGTTAGCATCTAAACTTGAGGCAACTTTCTCCATGGTGTTGTGTCTATCCGGTAACATTGTTTCTGGTGTATGGTGTTATGCAGATAATAGAGCATCTGGACACACGACCTTTAATAAGAATGCATTCAACAAACTTCAAGAATGAGAGGATGGCATATAGGTGGAGTTGGGCAATGATGCCACTTGTCTAGTTACCAAATTGGGCTGTGTTTCCTTCTGCAAGTATTAGGTGATGGTATTGAGCTAGATGATTTCTTGTATGTTCTTGGTTTAATGAAGAGTATTCTTTTAGTTTCTTGCACGATAGATCTATAGTGTATCATTGAGTTTGATCATTAGCAAGTGATTATTGGAAAATATAGCCCTGAGCCTGGTCATGTATTGGTAAAGGAGTTTGAGATGGTGGTCTTTACAACCTACTTGCTGATCTAACAGAGTAGGTATGGGAAGTGCCATGATGGAGGATTGTCTTTATGGAGACAGTTACTAAACCTATACGGAATCATTGATTAATTTTATGCATTCACTTGATGGGAATATTGAAGAGAACTAGGAAAAATTTATTGCTAAAGGATTCTGTTAGAAAGAGAGAGTTGACCTTGATGAGACTCTTACTTCAGTTGCTAGAGGTTTCTCTAAGAAAGGAGGAGTTGATTTTGTTAAGATTTCTGCTTCAGATGAGTAGGTTGCAGAGATTTTGACAAAGCCCTTTTCAAAAGGGAAGTTTGAAATATGAGAGAGAAGTTGGGGTTAATGTCGAACATCTTCCTCACAAAGAGGATTCTTGTCTTAGAATTCTTGAGTTGCTCAAATTGTGTTATGGGTGCAGCAGAGCAGCACATAAAAAAAGAAAAGAAAAAATCAGACTGTACTGTAGTGATTTTTTTCCTCTGCTGGGTGCTGGAAATTCTGGTTATTATTGGCTTTTTCTCATATTTTTAGGTACTATTGTAAGATGTTCCAAGGCGCATTTTGTCATAATTTTAGGCTCAATTTTTTAAAATATATTTTTAGGCTCTTTCTTTCTGCTTTATATTATGGGCGCACTGTAGGTTATTCTGAAGGCAGTTGCTTTGCAATGAAGGCAACTAAAATATAGGGTTTCTTTTTTTTATGCGTTGCCCAAGTTGGAAGTTTATTTAAGACCCTGGGCACTCTCTTTTACACAATCGAGCTGCAGACAGAAAATCAGAATTGTAGAATTCAGAAATTTTCCAGAATAAATTTTATTTTTCCATTAACTGCAGAATTCTGATTTCAGTTTAATTATTCAATTATTGTACTTTCAGAAGTTTGTGTATGCAGGTTAATGCACTTAGAATTGTAGTTTTGATTGAAGGTTAAGTTAGTCAATTTGTTTTAAACCCTATGGCGCAGAATCAGTGTAACATGTGCTGAATTGTAACACCATCTTTGTGAGCTCCCACTATTCTGCAACCAACAATGATGGTTTCAATCATCCAACTATCCTTCTTATTATACTCCGTATCACTCTCCTCCAATTGAAACAAAGTATCTTTCACTCAAGTGCACTTAGCTCACTATTCAACATTTAAACCCCCAACTTATCAATGTTCCCT
Source organism: Sequoia sempervirens (assembly GCA_007258455.2). Lineage (NCBI taxonomy): Eukaryota > Viridiplantae > Streptophyta > Pinopsida > Cupressales > Cupressaceae > Sequoia > Sequoia sempervirens. The sequence continues at coordinate 99,523 of VDFB02350902.1, read as the reverse complement.
AACAAGTTCTTCAAAAGATACATCATTTCCTACAGAGTTTTTGACTCCCCAAATTGAAAATGAAGCTCAAGTGCATTGTGGATCAGCAGGGTTCTTGTTGCTTGATCATTCTGATTCTCCTTAGTAGAGAAGAACCTTTTGGTTCTTCAATCAATTTGCGATAGCCTACAAACATGTGGTCTCCAATTCTATCTTATTGGATGATTCCCAAGCCTAATAATTGTGTCCTATCAAGACAGGGACCCTCAAAATCCTATTCATCTTCAAAGCAGCCAAGGCCACAAAAAAAGGCTGCTAATATTGATAAAAAACAATACCATTGCAAAGACCTTAGAAAATGATTTCCAACTGTTTGAAGGCTCTAATGGAGTTCGTATGGTATAATTATAGCTTTTGAAGTTCTGGTATCAAAATCCAATTTTACCCCTTGGACTTCATTTATTTGACAGAATTATTGACTAGAAAAAATGAATAAACGTGCAAAAATTTGGTCCAATGATTCTCAGATACATGTTGGCAACTCAACTTCAAAATAACTTTTCATTTCGACCATATGACTATACATTTCCAATAAGAGACCAAGTCATTTGTCAATACTCTGGCAAACTGTCAGCAAGCACCAAATTCGAAGGATCAAACCCATGACTTACCTAGTGTGGGCACAGTGGAATTGTGCATGCTACCAAGCAGGCTATGCAACATCCACACCCTCGAAGGGGTGATCTAGATCTATGCCCCTATGCGCGCTGCCTCCACATGCCCTCCAAGTGGCATGGTAGGGCCATGCCTTAATGTGCAGTCACATGTACCAACCCTTTACAGCCAACCACCGTAATTTATCCTCAATCCCTGCATGCTATGTGCTTAGTCCACCACCCAACCAGCTGCTAGACCCTAGACACAACAGAGCCACAAACTTCAAAGCAAATTTTGGAGTTCAAAATGAAGGAATTTCTTGACAAAAACAAATAATGGTCTTTTATTATTTTTCTACAGCCATATTGGTGTTTGGATGGGGGTTGCTTTAGAAACCCAATTTTTCTTATCTAAACATATTTTTTTGCCAGTTTAGCTCCATGAAACCAGTTCTATTCAAACAATTTTGTTGTCCATTAACAAATGAAATTCTGCAAACCAACACCTGTGAGATATTATTGCTCCTTGGCAGCATAAAAGGACAAAAATCTGGGGAGCTTTAATCTGTAAGCTTTGGTATCAGGTTAGTTTAATGACAATAGGTTCATAATTGAACAAATAATGAACTTCACAAGCATAAGAAAGAACACACAGATATGTAGTGGTGTCAAGGGACCAATTTTTTTTATCATAATATTGAGTGCTGTCAAGAGACACCAAACGAAGATTATCATAATACTGAGTGCTGTAATCAAGAGACACCAAAAGAAGATTATCATAATATTGAGTATATTATATAAATGAAGGGATAGAATCTTGTTTTTTATGAATTTATTGGGAGGCATAGGCCTCTAATCATACACTTAATAAGCTACATAAGCATAGGCCAAGTCATTAGGGATCTAACTTCGTTATGTATAAGGTGCTAGTTGTGCATAACCTAACACTAGACACAATCAATGGTAACTCAAAGGGACCCAATAAGATGGATTTTACATTCTTAATATTTTTTACAGTTGGATTTGAACTTCGGTTATCTCTAAGGCTCTATATGAGCATACTGCCTTTGCTATTACACCTTTGGATGAATTAAACTATATGTATAGGAATGTGAAATATCAAGAAATTGCATCTAATGTATGATAAAACAATATTATAGTGACAAACATTTAGACCTAGGGAATGTGTTGTAAGATGCCCATGCTCAGTGATTAAACTGATTGCCAATACGATAAAAAAATAAGAAACTGTGCATAGGATTGGCTGGATTTACTAAGTATTTTAATACATAGTATATTCCACTTTTTTTATTCTCTTGTCATATTATCATTTTATGGGATGGTCTACAAATCTGATATTAATGCATGATCAAAAGGTTAGTTGTAGTCACTTTCAGCTAAAGATGTCAAAAGACTTCAAAGACTCTAAAAAACTTCTAGACGATGGGGTTGAAGCCAGTCAGTGATTCCTCCATTCTGAAGATTACCTTGGATTGATCTATAAATTGTTGGTTGTGCTGGTGATTATGAAACCACTGGTCTGATGGAAGCAGCAGTTTCATACATTTTGTCATTTTGTGCAGAGTAACTGTTGCAAGTTATGTCTCTTCCCACTGCCTTATACAAAGGCCAGCTCATATTATTTCCTTCCTAAGTGTTCATAGAAGGATGGTGCAGGGAGTAAAGTAGAGTTTTCATGTAGCTGCAGGCATGTTGTTGGTGTGCAACTTGTTTGTTCATGTTTTCAGGTGATCTGAGATACATTAATCCTACTTGCAAGGCTGAATAGTGACCCAAGGACTTTTGAGCTCACTCTTGTAGGAGCTTTTTTTTCCTTTCTAAGGGTTTCTCCATCTATACTCTTGTGTGCAGTCCAATTTTCATGCTTGCATTTGCTGATCTCAGTCCTTTTCCAGTAGTTTTCATACTTGATTGCATAAGTCCTTTGAACTAAACTGAATATTTTAAGCATTAAGCTTTAATTTTAAGAAGTGTTAGTTGAGCTGGTAGTGATAAAAATCTGTACTTGAAGAGCAGAGAGATGGAGTATCCACACCTTTTTACAGATCAAGGGATGTCTGACATGAGTCCTGTTCATTTAAACTATCAACACTCTACAGGATCTTTGCTACTTATTTTAGCTATTGTCATGTATTTTAAGGTGCCTTCCTATAATTTTGGTCTGTAATTTATAAGGCCTAAGGAGCAATATGAATTAAGTAGGCAAAAACTTAAAGAGTTGAATTTATTTTTGCAAGAATTGATTTTTCTTTCCAAGACTGAAGCACTTTTAATTTCATGCATTGATTGGTAATGTAGGGTTTATTTGAAGGTTTAAAAGCATATAGGAGAGCTGATGGACGTATCGTACTTTTTCGACCAGAAGAGAATGCCTTGCGAATGATAAATGGTGCAGAGCGCTTGTGCATGTCAGCCCCATCCGTTGAACAATTTGTGGAGGCTGTGAAGCAAACAGTCTTGGCTAACAAACGCTGGGTAATACTAATGCTCTTTGTGCTTTTCAATATATCAATATTGTGTCTCAAGTAGTTTCTGAATTAAAGATTCCTATTGGGCATTGGTTGCAGATACCACCTTCTGGCAAAGGCTCACTTTATGTTCGGCCACTTCTTATGGGTAGTGGACCTGTGTTAGGACTTGCCCCAGCACCAGAGATTACTTTTCTCATATATGTTTCTCCTGTTGGAAACTATTTTAAGGTTTGTCTTTGAATGCTTTTCAATTAATCATATTGGTGTTTTTTCTTTTGTGCCATGCATGCAAACGGGTGAAGGAAATGGTTGACATAGTATATTGGTATTCTTTTGTGTATATGGAGTATCAAAAAGATGCAGTGTATATAAATTTGGATTGTTGCATTTAATCTAGAACATAACAAGTCTAGTTGTTAAATAAGGTCAGATGGATAATTATATCCTTCTGATTGTAGGCTGAGCTGTCTGAGAATGTAGTTTATGCACCATCCCTTTAGTGCATTATCGAGATTAAATTATATTCTTAATCCATACTTTTGCACATGATAAAATCGAAGTACGAGGCCTATCAGTATAAGTATGCGCACAGAACATCCACTGATATGTGAGTTTCTGTTGGTAATGATGTGAATCTAACAAGATAGAATTGTTGGGCTTTATGTTGGAGTTTTTTTCTTTGAATTTCATGGGGCAGAATAACAATTTGCATCTTTTTCTTCCATAACAGGAAGGCTTGGCACCAATCCATTTGAAGGTTGAAACAAAGCATCATCGTGCCACACCTGGTGGAACTGGAGGCATCAAAACAATAGGCAACTATGCACCAGTAAGCAAAAACATCATCACCAATAATTAGTTATTCATATAATGAACACAATTCCTTGAATCTTCAAGGGCATTTATGGAAATGTTTCCAAGCATAGATAATCTCTTTAGAACCATACATGAAAACCTATAAAATAATTTGAAATGTGAGTTGATTGATGATTAATATGTGGCAATCGTTAAATGAAGATTGGCGTGGTTAAAGCCCCTACTATTGCTGAGAAAAAGGTAATTAGGTTAACTTGTGTGAACATGTCAAAGGCACAGCGGTGCTAAGAATTTAATATAACAAAGAACTTAAGCATAGTAATTAAGATCAGAAAAAACCCCATAAAGACTTGAAAACATAAAGCCTAATAATGGCCTTAGAGGGTTAGCAATGACAAAGACAATGTGAACTGTAGGTTAGTTTGCTAGCTGAAGCAAATCTTTTTGCAGTCATGGCTTATTGTTAGCAACAGATTTGTAAGTGGATTGTAAACATAATATATTATTATATATTTAGACATATTTTCAAACATATGGATTTCTTGGCTTCATTCTGCAAAAAAAATAAATGAACACATAGCCTTTTTCTTCCAGGTTTTGAGCGTACAATCTAGAGCTAAAGGAAATGGCTTTTCTGATGTGGTCTATCTTGATGCAATTAACAAGAAGTATCTTGAGGAAGTCAGTTCTTGCAACATCTTTGTGGTGAAGGTACAAGTAATTTTTGATTTGTTTATTTTTTTCATTTTTATAAATTAAATATTTTTTTCACAGATATGAAAAATATTAGTATTAGTATTTTATATTTTAGATAAACTAAAAGTTTCCTTTGATATTTCCTGCAGGATAACGTCATTTCTACTCCAGCACTGCATGGAACTATACTTCCAGGAATTACTAGGAAAAGTATAATTGAGGTGGCTCGTAATCGAGGTTATGAGGTATTTATATGTAGTTGAATTAGTCATTTGTTAGGGTTGTTCTTAGGGGTTTTTGTACGACAACATAGTCAAACACAAAAAAGCAGGGAGTCTTCAAATGCTATTTGCGATGGTACTAATTCACTAGAAATTCACATCTTAGAGCTCCTTATTTATGCAGGTCCAAGAGCGTTTGATATCTGTAGACGAATTGCTTGTTGCAAATGAGGTGTTTTGCACTGGCACGGCAGTGGTGGTCTCTCCTGTGGGCAGCATCACTTATCTTGATAAGAGGCAAGTAGCTTATCTGGCCTATTCATTTCAAACTGTTTGAAATCATAGACACGATTGGCAGAGCATATAATATGACTGATTGTTAACCCATTGTTTATGATTTCAAACTGATATCTATTAGTTTTCTTATCATTAGCAAAACAATTTTTTAAGACAAAAATTACAATTTAGCCAACTATATTGTTTTCTAGTCTTCAGTCAGTCGCTACATTGTTCTCTATTGTATTTACTGTAGAATTATTTAAAATTTAAAGCCACCCACAACACGGTTATTCCTTTCTGGCCTTGTTTGTTATACCAGTCACAAGTTACCCGAGTTTGGAAAGAAAACTGACAATGTCTGAAGATATTTTAAACATCTGAACTATTCAGTAGCTGTTGCTCAGTTTTCAAGTATAAAAATCTCCCTCTGTAGATTAATTATGTGTACAGAGATTTTTTCTGAAACATTATAGGAAAAGTCTTTCTATTAGTAAAATCTAAATAGAGAAGGTCCCTAACTGATGTCCATGAAATTTATTCGTTAAATGTACCAAAACTCTTTTTCTTCTTTATCGAAAAGCAGTTGTAGAATGACTATAGTAATAAAGTGAGTGCAATATATTTTAACATGATTTTGTTTTAACTTTTTGCTGCCCACAGCGTGGCTTACAAGAATGGAATTTCAGGGGGAGTTTCCCGTGAGTTGTATTCGGCTCTTACAGGTATTCAGATGGGCTTGTCTGAGGATAGCATGGGATGGACGATGGAGCTGAATTAGCCGTTGATTTGAAATCCTTTTGTGAAGCTTATTAGAACATGAAGAAAATGTAAATAATTCTTTGCAGGTACTTGCTCTTAGAAAATTGTGGTGTATAAACAGAGAGGAGGGAGGTCAAAGTTTCTCCCATAGATAATGTAGTCTTTTTACATTTACTAGATATTTATAAATTTTTTCCTTAATGCAGTTAAAATTTGTTGTTGAAAACATTATATTGTTTCAGATTGACTGTCTTTACAAAAACTGAAGCAAGACAGGATATATTACTAAGTCTGCAGCATACCATCTAATCAAGTAGATATAAAGAAGTATTCAATATATCAATAACCATCGTAGAGGCAATTTCATTGTCACAGAAGTAAAGTTGACTGAGCATCTCAGAAGATTTGAGGATGAAGTTATAAATTTGGAGCAGTTTCATCATGCACTGTTGGTTTAATGGCTTTATAGATGTTAATTTCTTCCCAATGAGGGGCATGGTGTGTTCCAAAACATTGATTTCAAAATTATGTGATGTTTTATCATGATTCAACTGTGTAGTTTCTGAGTCAATCTCATATCCATATTTCTTTAGTAGTAGTTTACAAGAATTTATCCCTCGTGAACGAACTGTCTACTTAGCATTCATTGCATCTAGGTGATGCTTACAGGGGGAAGCATCGGACATCTCAGGAAACATCTTAGTACTACTATTAGTAAAGTATGCTTAACCATGGAGTTCCCCCAAGACCCGGTTCACCTAGCTTGCCATCCCATTTGCAAAATCTTTAGCAAGCATTGTGCTTTATGAACCATTTATTATAAAGATCAGTCATTTTTGAGTCAACCTCATGATTATTTTCTGAGTAGGTTTGCAAGAATCCATCTATTTTGAGCATGACTGGTTGACTTAGCAATTGTATCTAAGTGATGCTTATTGGGGTGAAACAACAAGGCTTCTTAGAAGGTCACCCATCTTAGAACTACTCAAGCATGCTTAACCACAAAATTTCCCAAAATGCAACCCACTTAACTTGCTACCCCATTTACATAACTTTTAAGTAATAATGCTAGAATAATTATATAAAAAGTAAACGAGGGTAGAGGGTGACTGACAAGATGTTGGTAGTAAAATTAATACTATTGATACTAGTGTCTATTAGACAATCTCATTTTTCATTTAAGACACATAAGCAAAGTTGAACCTCAAGATGTAATGTCAAGTGTTGTAACATAACATTTTACTATCTTGTAACAAGCATAACGATAAGATATCAAATATCACAAGACTACTTGGGTGAAGATTTGTTAAAATGATTTTTTTTAAAGTAAAGAATAGAGCTGTTATAGTAGAGCACTCTAACGAGCAAAGTAATGATAAATTACGTACAACAATATACAAAGAAGGGGCTAATTAGCACTTTACCCAAACAACAAAATAAACTAAATAAATTGGCATCATATTTTGTATTAAATAATGAATTTGCTGTATAAAGGTTTGTGAGAACATATTTAGAGTTCGCATTGTGTTGAAAGTATGTGGATGGTAGTTACCTTGAACATCGACAAAATATTTATCACAACATACTATATGTGGAGAAGCTTGACCTTATGGTGTTTCATGGCCCTTGTTTGAGTAAGTATTATCCACTTTTCTAGTGTCACATTCAATGTTTTTGTATTTGTAGAGCACTTGTTGAGAGTGTTGTTGATGCTTGCCCATAAGGTGGGCTACTTGATCCTCACAAGTCTTTTTAATACATAATTTGAAAGATCTATTGTAGATAGTCGTAAAAAATCTGGAAGATGCTTTGCAACGATTATAATTTTTGTTGCCCCTCAATACATTCACAATTATAGCTAACCCATCTTCGACTAGTCTGGGTCTAGCTTACAATGTTTGTGGTTCATAGGGCTACTCTTTGTATAACTTTTATTGGTCTCCAATAAACTTATATTGCAATTATGTTATATTATCTTTGCTGGGTGGGATTGGGAGGAAGGTTGTAGTAGATGGGACCTCCCTATTTGTTGTAGGTTAATTTATAAGTAGTAGAGAGGTTTTATTATTCATTAGCCATGCATTTTTACTTTGATTTCTTTTTTGTTTTACTTCTATTGTTTATGTATGAACCATCTTGACTAAAACGTCTATAGAAAAATGAAGTAAATCTTACAAAATATTGATCAATTTTTTAAAGCATTGATATTTTGAGATTGAAATTTGTAAAAAGGTTTATTTTTTTATGCTCCCTGTCTTTCTTTATATTATTAGTCAATTATTTGTAAACATCATTTAGTTTAATAGTCAAAGGTCAATTTTGATCAATAAATAGGATAAATATTTACCATTTTTAGTGTGGATTAGTTGTAAAATTGCATTAACTATTTTACTATTAAATTGGATAATGTTTAAGTTGAGTACTATTGATCCTTATTTGAAACTACACTCAATATGAATTTTCTCCAATTGATTTACAACATAAAAATGTATTGGATGATATTACTTTTATGAGATATTATTTGATCCAAAATTGTGAGCTTTGAAGTGGCAAATTTTAGCCCTTAAAATTGATGTATGTGGCATGGAGGGAAAAAGGTTCCATGTAAGTTAAATAAGGGCGCATACATATCAATAATTTTATTTAAAATGTATGTAGTTTATTTTTACTTGTACCTCAAGAGTGGGACACACTATTATACATGCTTTGGTAAATCAACAAGTGGCCCAAGAATGGAACACATTATTGCGCTTTAGACCCCAAGCTTTCAATACAAAAAAAAAAAAAAAAAAACTAACACTTCATCCTTGTATATACACACTCGCCATTTGTGATCTAAATGAAGTCTTACTTTGGACATCATCACCATCAATAGAAGGATCAAGATAGAGAAATAAACGCCATGAAACATTTCCCTACACTCCTACACATGAACCCACTAGTAACATCCTAACTTGGAAGCATTAGTGAGCTAGACTTCCAATCAAGCCTTGAATTTGTTGAGTCAAATTACACACTGCCAAACTTAAGCCATCGATAAAAGATCTCACATCCTAATTGATATCACCCATAGAGGCCAACACTTGCAAACCATGAGCACGACCACTAGTTGATAGAGTGTAGAGGACATGAGAATAAAAAAAATCCAATTGAAGCATTCTCAATAGCCATCCCCTCATTGGTAAGCAAGAAATTGAATCTATGTGTTTAGATGTAGTCTCCGCAAAGAGAATCTTACAACTTTCCATAAATATTTTAGTGAACTAGAAGCTACCAATATACATTTGATCAAGCCCAAAGGATCCTTGTCATGACAATTGAAAATTGTTTGCAATGTTTTGTTTGTAACTTTACCCAAAGATGGGGATCTTTGAATTTAGTCGAGCAACAATGTGCCATCATCTACCACGCCAAATTTGAGTCAAGCAAAAACCTTGTATTTCCTTGGATAAATCTAACTACCAAATGAGGCAAACACATGACGACTCGCTTAACTACCACATTTGAAACCAAATGAAGCTTCACAATCCATGCCATGAAAAGAAAACAATGGTGGGGTTAGAATAAAACATATACATGCCAACATAAGGTATAAATACAACCAACCTATTACTATAACGAGTTCCATTAAAAATGGACCACTGCTTCATAACATCAATCCTTAACAATAATGAGATCAATGAATATGCAATCCTTACTAAAAATAAAAAATTGTAGAGGATTGTAAAAATCCAAGAATGTACTTTATGGAGGCAAAAACTAAAATATTGATTAGTACCAAGCTAAGAGTCTAAACTATCATTGTAGAGAGATGAAAATGAATCAAAATCCACTCCTACATTTGCTAAAAAATCTTTTGCCTTATTCTATTTTTTGTAGCAATGATTAAACTAGACAATAGAGAAAGAGGACAAAACAAAGAGCTTCTTCAATATACTATTATTTTCTAATTGGGGAAAGAGTCTTTCTTCAAACCTTGAACTCCATTTAAGGAGCCTCCTCAACCACTAGAAACTTACAAATAGTTGAAGATGCCAAAGAAAGTCAAGCAACAACTTCCCTCTCTACCTTATTAATCTTATGGCCAAGAAAAAGAGAACCACCTTTCATAGGGCAACCATCATATTCCCTTCCATGCTAGCACTAGCTAGACCAAGGTTACCCCCTGTAAGCTCTATCAAAATTAAGCTTGAGAAAGCCTCCTAGAGGTTTTGATCTTGATAAAAATTCTAAACATCCCTTTTAATGATTGCCCTATCAATGAGACAAGGAATTGGGATATTCCATCATTTCAAAATTTTATGATAATGAGAAGTAAAAATCCCATATAGAAAATAACAGGGGAAGAATATGCCTTAATGGATGATTCAATTATTTTCCAACTCATTTCCTTTGAGAGAGCAACCTTCACGAAGATGTAAGTATTTTTCCCTATTCAAATTCCTCATAAAGTACACATTAAAGCATTCTCCTATAAAGGAGCCAAGGAAGAATAACCACCAACTAACTCCATAGCAACAACACAAGGAAGTGTTCGGATTAGGTGTTTACTCCTTGTACATACATGTGTAGATTGTGATTATTTAATATTTTTAGTGTGTTGTAATATTTGGGCCCTTATGGAAAAAGGACCTCACACTTGGGAGGTATTTCAAGATTCCTTGGATAACACTCTACATTGCTTGGCATTTCTATTATGACGTGTAAAAGAGCATCTATGACATGTAAGACGTGTAAGAATATCTATACCATTATAAGATGCATAAGATAAACTATAATGCATGTAATAGGTGAATCATATTTAATTGACCGATATCAGCAATTGTAAGTGAATTTAGTAAGAGGTTTGAATGGATAAATCTGGAGTAGCTAAGTTTGGTGGATGAAATCCTTGACTTGGGAGTTATATACTATTCTCAAGACGTGTATTCACAAGTTGGGGCATTAGAATTTGGTAGTCCAATATGGGCGCCTGAATTGGGTCCCTTGTTTTGATTCATGGTATTGGAAACCATTGGTGATTTCCTATATATTAGATGCTTGGAATGGAGTTTGGATGGTAAGCTCAAAGCAAGATTACGCTTCCAAATTCACTCTTGAAAATAGAGTTGAAGATCTCCCATACCTCTTGTTAAGAGCATCAAAACTTTGCACTGTATTGTATTCTTGTTATTGTGATAAATACATTATGTGTGCTTTGGAGATGTTTCCTTGTAAGCATTTCCTTAGGGTATATTGTATGTTGTGCATTGTTTCTCTATTAAATATTGTATAGATCTAAAATTATTTGCATCACTTCTCTCATTTGATTAGTGTAGGAACTATCTTGTCTTCTTTAAGAGGAAGATCTCAATTCCAACCTATACAAGCAATCACCTACTTCAACAAAGTTGACATATGTAAGGAAAATGGAGCAGCAAATGAACCACACATTTCTCAACATTTTTATTTAAGTAGCATTGGGAGGACCCATAAAAATCTCATTTAACTAAACACATTAAAATTTAATATCTTGTTCAAAGCCGCAAACTTTGGTAAACACATTATACCTGGGTTGGGATTCTTTGCACCAAATCATCATAACAAGAGAATCACTCAAAGAGGGAAGTGTTTATATCATAGGAGATTGTATTTGTCTTACTTTATAAACCTCTAATGAACTACCAACCCATTGAATTTTATTTGACAAATTCAACTAAGTAATATCTATTGCTTGGAGAATAAAACAAAAAATCTCATTTTGACCTTCCAACAAAGGAAGCTCAACAATTTTTTTTCCATCATCTAAGAAGTCTACCCTCTTGATCTTCAACATCCCAATAATCACACTTCTTGGAGCCCTAGAGAAAAACTAAGTAGTCACATGCCTAGTCAATCCTAGATAAATTACTCAAGGTAGAATATCCAAACAAAGAATCCATCCAAAAATCTATGCTAGTTCCATCTCCCACATCCCATGAAAGCTCATATCAAACATCTTTAGCACAAACAATAAAATTTCAAACCAAAGAACCCCAAGGTAGCTCATCTAATGTGAAAAATCGAAGAATATTTTGATCATTAAGATATTTGTAAAGCAAGAAAGTGCTCCAACATGAATTTGGATCCTCAAAGAATCTTCGTGCCAATTTAGCACCTACAACTAAGTTATGCAACACCAAAAATCTAACATTTGCTCCCTTTTGCAATTTGAGCCTACAAACTTTATCCTAACTTAACATGGGGAATTTCTTATCATCTCCCACTCCCTACCAAAGGAAGGTTCTCTAGATAGAATTAATCTTCACAAACATTACTTTTAGAATCTAGAGGATAGATAATAGATAAACTAGATTGCTTGAAGAATGGATTTGATTTAAAGCAAGCAACTAACTAAGCTCAAATACTTGCCACTCTAGGAGGTCAACTGACCTTGAATCTTTAACATTACATCTTACCAAAGCTTATGTTTAGACACGCCATTAAATAACAACATGGCCAAATATTTACTAGAAAGAGATGCCACCTTAAAATTGAGAACACCATGAAATTGAAGCTAATGATGAGTGCCTGCATTAATTTTTTTTGGTATTTCTTGTCATCAATAAATTATTGAAAGGCTGCACCATAGCATAGAAGAATTTATTCTAGAGACATAGATTCTATGACCAAGGCCTTCCCAAACAATGTTGTAACATCAAAAAATTATAGGTAGGTTAAACAAGAAAGGGACCAAGCAAAACTTGACCGTAAATCGCCCCCTTTCCATACACTGTTTCAACAAGTGTTCTAGAGCCTTGAAATTTGAGAAATAAATAGGAGGAAAGAGGATAACCTTGACAAATGCCTCCAGAATGACTAAAGAATCTAACTAGATAGTTGTCAACCAAAATATAAAACAATGCACTAGACATCAAATTCAAAGCCCAAGCAATCCATTTTCCAAATAAACAAAATTCCCTAACCACCTCCTTGTCCTCGATAGACCTTATCTAAACTTTTTGAGTTGATTATAACGAGAAAGTGACTATAGTTATTAATAGAGTAATAATTAATTATTATATATATAGTGTATTGAAGGTTATGTATATAATAGAATAACAATTATAATGTATTGAAAGTTGCGATCATATTGTATATTGAATAATGTTAAGTTAAATACATTACATATTTTAATTAAGATAAAATGGGAAGGGCCCATACCCAATACAAACTGCATTATTTATGTTAAATGGATTATATATGTTAGCATAGCTTATCATATTACATTGTTTAGCAACTTCTAGCATATTGTTCTGGTTGTTACAGGCGGTTATTACAAGTGCATTTTCTCCTTGGTTAAATATGTTCGTTATTCATCAAATAAATAATCAAGCATGACAGCGTGCTCAATCTTGTGCCTGTGATTGAAGAACCATGATTTTGAAGAAGGGAGATGTGCCTGCATCGTACAGAGAAGTATTTGTGAGTGAGAAAAGCAGGACAAAGTCCAGCGATCTGTCGGGCCTGTGAGGAGGAAAAGATACAGAGAGGCGTTCAAAATCAGGAGTATTCACGTTTTTATTTGTTGCATGAAACCATTTGTTGTTTCAATGCTGTGAATGACTTGTGCCTGTGGAAAGCGTTGAAAGCTGCCGCGCCCATTTTTCAAATAAAGCGTGTATAATTTGCTCCAGGCGATGAAATTTGTAGAAAATCCTTGAAATTATGTGCTGATAAATAAGTTTATATGATTTGAAGCGACCCATGGGAAAGGTGCTCTGTGTAACTACTACAACTACCTATTTTGTGTTTTTAAATTTATTTGGTCTTCTGATCTATGAGTAGTATTTTGAAAATTTATGGCAGGCCATTCAAACTACAATTGAAGATATGATGGTGAGAAACATTGGTTTTCGCCCAATTATGTAGAAGAATTTTTGCATTTAAGATTTGCATTTGTGGATTCATCATAACAGTCCTGTTCTTGTAAATTTTAGGCAGAGTTTGTACAACAGTTTGTGAAGGACGTTGTGAATGCCAAGAGACAATGAAGGCTAGATAGGGTGATTGAGTGCAATAGGAAGAATTTATTAATGATGTCTCCAATCTATCGTTGTATTAATAACCTATTTCATTTGTTGGTTTTCTTGTTTATTTTCACCTGTGTTAAATGGATGGTTTAAATGTCTACCAAATATAGTGAATGCAATCAAATTTTGGTGATAGTGTTTGTTGATTTTGATGCGGGTTTGAAGCCAAAAGCTTATACAATTCATGGACATCACCTCCTTTGAGAAGTTTTTGCAGGATTGGATCAAGGTCAGTTTTGGACGATTTGGTAAAACATGTGAAAATTGTATTGCAGTTATTGATTATTAATCTCCTATTTAATATAGATTATTTGACTATCGAAAATTAATTCACAGTAAATATTGAAAAATAACACAATTGCAACTTCTCAAATAAAACCACAGGAATAGAGAAGAAAATATGCAAAACAATGAACACAATATTTATAGACAAATTATCTGGAAAAATCCCGAAGGGAAAACCAGTACTGTAAATGAGAAATTTATTCTTCCCTCAATTTCTCCTGTTGAAATTCCACAACTACTGTCCCCAACGCTATCACTGCGCCTTTGCTATCACTACAAAACTATTTGCTATCACTGCAAATGCTTCTCAAGTGTGTGTTCTCCAAATGCCCATTGATCCCTTTTTATACTTTTTTCATTGAAAAACCAATGGCCATGATTTAATCTCAATCAATGGCTAAGATTAATTAGACTCTAACAAACCCTAATTAATTGAATTCTAGAAGTGTCTAGAGGAATCAATTAATTAATTAAATAATTATCTGGACAACTAACTCCTTTCTAGAAGTCTCCAGAAAAATTAATTAAATAATCCTTGCGAATGGAGACACCTGTCCAAGCTACAAAAATTAATAGAACAAACTCAATGTAACTTCTGGGACGACCTTCTCTATAATATATTTGAAGAACTTGACAAAGAAGTATTTGAAAAAAAGCATAATATTAGGGATTGGTTAGGAGTAATAGCTTTCCATGAAAAGCACTAAAAGATGTTGAAAAGTCTGTCCGAGTGAACTACATGATAATTTTGCCAATCATTGTTCCTCCTAAATATGACTCTCTTCCAACAAGATCTAGAAAGACAAAGATTGTAGAAGCAATTAGAAATTTACATATAAATCCATTTGAACTTATTTTATCTAATATGTTTGAATACCATCTGGTGTTAGATTCATTTAGAGAAATGTTTTTTTTGAGGAGTCTAATGCGACATGAACTGGATAAAGTATAACATCATTAACATCATCAATTGGAGGTCAAAGGTATTGGAGGATGGAGGTTTTTCCATCAACTCAAGTCAACTTCTTGGTGCTTTCTATGATAAGCATATGTTTTTTCTTTCTTTTTATGCCGATAGAGTTGAAGAATGTATATATTGTGAAGTTTGATTTTTGAAGACAAGGGATTTAGTGAACTCAATTTAGATTGTTGTCTAGATAGTTCAAGAGTTGCGATATGGGGAATTATACTCTTCCGAGGGTCATGAGACAATTTGATGGAGCAATGTATGGTTGCCCAAGAATTCAACTTTGGAGCTACACCATATGAGGGTTGCAAGGCAGCTTGAAGGAATTCCACCTAATTTTAAATTTGTTTCTTCAAATAAAAATTCTCAAAAATGTGTATTTATTTTGTGTTATCAACATGTTTTCTTATATGTTCTATTTGTGTTATGTGTGCTATGTAAACTTTAAAATGGGGTGGAATGTGGGAAGGTGGCCGAGGCAGGGCGAGGGGTGCGAAGAGCAAAGGGATCCTTGACAAGGTGAAATATGAGATTTCAGGGGTACGTTTGTGAAAGAAAATATGTATTTATCCAAAATAATTTTCACATAACCCAAATAGAAAAATTTATGCAAACAAATATTCAAAATCTATAATCAAAAGAATAAACAACATGCCATCAAAGATGACACAAGATACATGGGTAAAACCTTAAGAGGGAAAAATTCAACTTCCAAAAGCATCCATCATTCATGTATTATTCAACAATAAATATTATATTAGGTTAAAAGTACAAAGTGTTGTACTTTCAACCAACTTATCAATACAAGTGAATTTAAGTATTTCTAACTATAAATCAATTTTGGTCAAACATATGATTTAGTTAGACTCATTCTAGTTAAGTAAGAGTCCACAATATTTTAAACTAAAGCTGTTGACTAAATGTATATGTAGCACCATTTTGAGGCCAATTTATTAAAAATAATATTTGAAAATTTTGATGTTTCAACAACTTTTACTCATGTAAATAACATTTTTAAAAAAATACCCTTTTTTAGATCCATTAGTGTAGTTTCTAAAAATATTTTTTTAATAGCTTAATTATTATTTTTATTTAAGATGGCATTTTTTTTCTATTTTAGATAAATAGTTAAGATGAAAGTTGATGTCAAATAAAAACATCTATATTTTTAATACATGGACATTTTAATTTTTTATATTAAAAATTTATTTATCAAAATTGGAAAAAAATAAATCCATGTGCTAAAGTTTCAAGTTATAAATACACACAAAAAATTTAAAGGAAAAAAAAATTATTATATAAAGAGAGGTGTCTCATTAACTTAATTTTTCGTCATTTTATCAAGAATTAAATTATAGTGACAATTTATAAAAATCATTATTCAATTTTTTTAATTATTTTTTCAAAAAATACAAACATAAAATATATTTAAAGATACACATTTTATTAGTTTACATCATTTCAAAATTCAAAACATATATGCTACTATTTAGTGATTCCAATTTAAAAGTTAGATTAATGTTGGTTGTCCTTTATAAAAGTGTGATACAATTTTGTATTTTTACCCAATACATTTTTAGAATTGTTCATGAATACTCTTGAACATCAAGCCCTCTACAAGCACTCCATGTGGACAAGCATGTAAGTGCACATCATATGCCATGCTTCAAACCTCACAAATGCTAACAAGAGATGGTCTCAACCCCTTAGCCAAAATGACCAATTAACGAATGTTAGACAATTATTCATGTACTTATTTTTATAGACATAAGTTTACACAAAACCATCAACTAGTATTACGTAATTCATGTGATTAATGCCATGGGCTTACAAAACCATTAATCATCACATTTATTTTTTAATACTAAGTAAATTCTCAATATTAAATATTTTCCTAATGTGCAAGTCCACATTAAATATTTCTCACAATGTTACATACAACACATAAAGTGGTTCCAATAATGCTAACCCATGTGATGTATGCATCCATAGACCCCCTAGGTGCACCACATAATAATTTAAAATATTACATTATAACATTATGTAAGGTGAACAACACACTTTTTCTTAACAATTTTTAAGAACAATGTAATAAAGGGAGAATGTTAGCATAACTTATTATATTACATTGTTTAGCAACTACTAGCATATGGTTATGGCTATTACATGTGGTTATTACAATTACATTTTCGAGCCTTGTTCAAATATGTTCATTGTTAATCAAATAAATAATCAAGCATTTGCCTTTCAATATATTGTGTGTTCTAATTTATTAATATCTAAATTCCTTGGTCTATGTTTACAATTTATGATAAGTTTAAGACCTCACTCTATGACCTAGACTAGCCTTGGAACCCATGGTTGAGGTTTGTTTGATGAATATTATCTTATGTGAATCATTGTTAATAGAATCTTGGAAGTTGGAAACTCTGTATTTGCTATTATTTTTATAAGGTAGCAAGCTAACAAGAAGATATTTTATATATGTTTAAAAAATAATTTATTCTTTGCAAATTGGGTTAGATAACATTATTATTCAAAATTATAAATTATATCAATTATTGCAATGTTTGGGATTGATAGGATATTGTATTATCAATTAGAATTATTTTATTGAAATCCAATTATTATTTAAGAGTTGATTATGACTATTATATTATAGATTAATTGTTGTGCTTAAACTATATCATGAATTTTAACATCTTATGAATTATATCTTTGGTTATCAGTTTTACACAATGTACACAATAAGTTAGAGTATGATTGTGATGCACTCTTTCTCTTGTCTATCAATATGAGTTAATGCATGCTTAGTTTGAACAACTTATATATACGATTTCAATTTTGACAACAAACTATCATCTAATGGTATCTAAGTTAGTCATCATAGGGAAATACTTTAAATAATAAATCATGTTAATAATTTTTTAAGGACAAGATTTTATAAGCTAAGAGAAACCTTTAATAATTGTACCACTTAACTAATTATAACCAAATAGTGACTCTATTAACATGATGTTTAAATGAGTTTTACGTTGGTAATCTAAATGGTCTTTACAACTTATTAAATATAATATATTAATATTGTGTTGTTTGATTCTTATGTAGTGAATATTGAGGGGTAAATTAGATTAAGTTGAAGGTTGGTTTTTGATTTTTTACTAGCAAGACCCAATCATCCTTCACATGCATTAAAAGTGTATATCTAAATGTTAAGAAACTTAATCCCATTTTAGTAATTCAAGGGTTATTTATACATGTTTGCTTAATTAGCAAGTCACATAATTAATTTTGGTAAATTTTAAATATATTAATGGTGTACATGTTGGTTCCTCCTACTGATTATCTAATTTTCTCTAAAATTAAGCTATTTCTTATTGTCAATAATATTAGGTCAATGGCCAATGAACAAGGATTTGAACATCCTTCTACACTTTAGGCTCTACATAACCAAGGTGGGTTTCCCTTCGCACAACACCAATTGGAGATGTACAATTCTCAATAGTTGGTGTATTAATAGATAAAATAATTACACAAAATATTGAGGGCTCAAAATATTTACACTTATTTCATTCGGACATTCCCATAGCTCAACTGAATTTTGGTTTAAGAAATTAGACTAACAACTAATACAAGAAGCTTAAAATTTCATGGTTTAGTTTTTTCTTAGGTCCTAGACAAATTATCTTACTTGACTTGTGCCTTATCCATTATAGAGTCAAGAATTGAGTAATTTTTTTTAACAACTTAACACAAATCCAAGGGTTTACTAAACATTACCATTTTATAACATCACCCACTATTTTTCAACAACACAATTCTATTTACATATCTTGAATGTCTCACAATATTTTTGTTGGAGTAATTAGGAAAATCACCTAATGATTAATTACTCATTAATTAATTGTTAGGTCCTTTATTTTTTTAATTACTTAAGCTAAAATTAGGTGTATTTTTTATTATTAGATTGGTTTAGTTATAGGTTAAGTTGTTTCATTGCATGAGATAAGGACACTTGTCACAATCTAATCAAATACTCATCTAGGATTTGCATTTTTATTTTATAAGCAGTCATTTGTACTTTGTAATTATTCACATTCTTTATTCAATACAAAAAGGATATCATATGCTTGTGTGAATTCATCATTTCTCTCTTGGTTGCATAATAAATTGATTGCTTTGATCTCTTGTTTATGATAAGCATTTTGGTTGCAGGTGACTTTTGGGAGTTGTGGGGTTCACTATAAACTCCAACATGGTATCCAATTACCAAATTTGTGACTTCTTGTCCAAATTATGAGAGATTTGACCTTTAGAGAAAAATTGTCTCATCCTAGAGTGAAACATACATCACTATTGAGTCGAGAATGACCAAAAACCTAAGAATCACCTGTCGTTTTGTCGAATTTGGAAAATTAAAAAAAATTAACAAGGAGCTTCATACGAAAATTCATACAAATCTATATGAATCCCTGTTATAGTAAATTATCTTCCAGGTACGATAAGTTACCAAGTGTTTTTGGTTTTGAAAAATAAGAAAAACAAAAATAAAATAAGTTTTCAAAAAAAATTCAAGAAAAGGCAACAGTTGTAGAGCATCCTACATTGAACTTGCAACACACTTCACATGGACCCACCTTCCCTTCTTGCCACAACCCAACAATTGACTAATGACCCTTTGTCAACCCATTGACACCCCTTCCTATTTTGGTAGTTGGATATACCTTTGATGACATAATCCCACCTAGAACCCTCACCACAAGACCAACTTAAATGGCAACATAAACAAACCGGCCTTGGAATATCCATAAAATATTTTGAGAAACCTTTGACCTCCCAACATCAAAATCCAACAATTGGTGATAGGGAATATTACCGCTTATATCTTAGAATATTCTAGTGAATCATAAGAAATCAATGATGTTTTCCCAATAAGGGGAATATTTCTTCATTAGAGAGCATATTTCATCTACTAAAGTCATGTTGATGACAACTGAACTTGCCTAGGCCCCCTTGCAAGCCCTAACTTACCTTGAAGGAGTTGCTTTTTTCTCTTTAACATAACTTAAGCATATGATGTCCAAATTGGGAAAACAAGATATCATCGAAAAGTTGGTTTTGTGTGCTTTCTAATGGTAAGGTCTCATCATCATATTTTGTTACTAGTTCTTTTTCTTTTCAATCAAAGTTAGATCATTATTTTTTATTTTTGAGCTCATAACTTTTTTCTTGTATCTTGATTTTCATGATTCTTGTGGTGTTGGAAAGGTATTTCAGAGCTCTTTAGATTTGTTCAAGCACATTTTCTAGAATCTTTCCTAGATACATTTTATTTAGTTTTTTGTGATTTCACATTTTTTTCGATTACTTAGACTTCTTGGCACTTAGAAAGATCTATTTGCATGAGATGCCTTCATTTGATCTAATTTACATGCATCGAGATTATTAGTCTTTGATTTTTTATTTGAGAAAGTATTAGGGGTTTTTTTGTTCATCCTTTTGTGGTTATCTTAGAAAAGGATAATTATGAGTCTTGGTGAAATGACATCTCGATATATCTCAAGTGGCTTGATCTTTGACCTTATCTATATGGACTCATACCTACGCTAGACACACCAAGGAGTAGATTAGTATGGGGTATTATCTGTGATAATGTTGTAAGATGGATTTGTTCTAGTGTTGATCATGATATTATATGTGTTGTATTAGACATTGATCGTTTGCACACACTTTGGCATCGACTTATGGAGATCTATGGAGACTCTAATATATATCCATTCCTAGAGAATCTTATTGCAGATTATCTCATTCCTCTTTCAGATGCATATTTCATACCTTTTGATGATGATACTTTAGAGGAACTAGAATATATCACAAACCTTTTGCATGTTTCAATGGTTTAGAGACTTGTCTTCATGCTCCCACTCTTCATATTGAGACTCAATCTTCATATTTTGTTGCTCTTGATCAACTTGGCATCACCACATCCTTAGCCCCTATTGGTTTAGTTAGTAGGACATTCATAATCTTCTAGACACAATTACTTGGGATTTGTATCTTGCAGACATATTATGCTTATTTGTAGAGTCTTAGATTACAAATTTTGAGGATTAATTTGAGGAAACTCATCTCCTCATAGGTTTTTGGATTGACATCATCTCATTTCGATATGTGGACACTTGAGCAGTTTTTAGATGCATACTCATTTGGTTTTGGATTCCTGATTCTTCTATCTTTTGGGAATGGTTTCTCCAATCACCAATGAATATGTTTCTTTCTAAGGGGAGAAATGTTTGTAGGTAGTGGATCATGTTTTTCCTTCGGGTGTTCATCATTGGAACAAGAGCTCTTTCTTTGTGAGGGATTCATATCCTCATTTTCTCTCTCCTATCAGGGGACATCTATTGTACATGGGTATTGTTGCTCAATTTTCACCTACGGGCTCAATCAGGGGAAATTATGTTTTAAAATTTAGCACGTGGATTAAATGTGGCTCCCACAAGGGTTGAGCCCAGTGTGCAGGTCTTCGGATTTCATTGGGAAGGTCTCCATTTGATTATTTATCAAGGAGCTCAGTTGGAAAGCCTACCTCAGTTAGATTTGGCATAAAACTCATCAGAGAAGAAAGTCGGCAAGACTCTCCTATTGTCTTGCTGACTAGCAATGCATTCTACTTGGTTAAACACCCCATTGCCAGGACATTCGGGTTTCCATGAGTCTTCATGTATCTTTTCGCTTGGCAGGAGGTCATGCCGACAATTTCACAAAGGTGGCGTCGGGGGGAATGATTTCGGTCGTAGCGATGTCTCCCCGACAAATGAAGGAGGTCGGGGAGAATGAGGGAGCTCGCTGTGACATCTTGCTGACAAAGGGATGTCTCCACGAAATAAAGTGAGCTCATTGAGAGAGTTTCCTTCGATGTAATCTCTTGCCGACTCGGAGGGGTTTCGCCACAATGTTTTGAGCTCGCTATAATGTCTTGCCGACAAGAAGAGGTCTCGCCGAAAGAAATAGGAGATCGGGGAGATGTCTCGGCAACTAACAGAGGTCTCAGCGAAAAAGAGTGTCTTCGCCAAGAAATGAAGACCTCGCTATGAGGTCCCGCCGACACATGGGTGTCTTGTCGATGGAGGGCACATCGGTATAA
The DNA here is from genome assembly GCA_007258455.2 of Sequoia sempervirens. Classification (NCBI taxonomy): domain Eukaryota; kingdom Viridiplantae; phylum Streptophyta; class Pinopsida; order Cupressales; family Cupressaceae; genus Sequoia; species Sequoia sempervirens. The sequence goes on along the minus strand of VDFB02350902.1, from coordinate 77,175 downwards.
TGATAGGGGTTCGGCGTGAGGTCTTGCCAACTTGCCAGTGTCTCACCGAAAGAAATATTTGAGCCCGGAGAGGTGGTTTGTGTTCGCTATGATGTTTTGCCGATAGTGATGGTCTTGGTGAAGCAGCTATCATCGAGATAATGTCTCATCGACGGGGTGAAGTCTCACCGAAGTAAAGCAGCGTCAGTGAAGGAAAGGAGATTGGCGAGAGGTCTTTCCAACCCGTAGGAGTTTCATCGAGAAGAATGATTAGAGCTCAGGGAGAGTGAAATGTGCTCGGTGAAAGGTCTCGCCGAAGGATGGAGGTCTCAGCGATGGAAAGGGATATTGGTATAACTCCTGATGGCTCGCCATGAGGTCTTCTCGAAAGTGATAAGTCTTGCCAATGGTCTGGGTGACAGCCACTGTGGATGTCAATTTGACTTTGGGCTCACTATGAACTCTTGCCAACAGTTGTAAGCTATGCCGATAACCACTGAAGGCCATAATCGCATCGGCGAGACGATTAGTGTCTCACCGACATCCAATTCAATCTGAATGACTTTTGACTTTCTGGCGACCCCATGAAGCATCTATTCAACCAATCAGAGTGAGCTACAAGAGAGCCGTGGCGGTTTGATCCCTGCGAAGAAGATCAACAAAATGAAGGCGACGTGGATCTACTCTGGGCTCAAGAGCATTCAAAGAAGCTCGGCAAGGAGATTCGAAGAGTGACACAAGGACCCGAAGTTAATGTTGCAAAAGATCTTAAGGCTTCCCCTGAGGGTGATCTGTCACCAAGATGGACACGAGGATGCAATCGGATGCAAAATTAATTTCATTTAAAAGATCTAGGGGCAGATCTTTATGAACACGATATTTTTGTAAGCCCTAAGGGGCCGAAACACTTTTGTATATATGGCATTTTTGTCTTCTTGTAAAGGAGTTCTCCTTATGCTTTTTCTGAAGTTTGTGACTTTTGCAGTCCTTTCTCAAATTAGCAATACTTTTGTAACTTAATTTTGGAGACAAAATTCAGTAAAGACCTTGATTACTATTGATTTGAAGCTCTTGCCTACTTTATCTTTGCATTTTTGTGTTCAGTAAGCTGATTGATCAAGCTTTTAGTGAGGTAATGTTTATTTCCTTCGAGCTTTGTCTCAAATTTTAGAACCTTTATGTAGAAAGCATGTTTTTGCAGGTTACAAATTGTGTCAAAAGATGTAATAAATTTTAGATGTGAAATTAACTTTCCTTCTAGGAATCTTAGCACCAAGACCTATTTGTGAAACACTTTTACAAAAATATATACAGAAGTAAGTTGTGCAAATTTATCTTCAGTCATTGCAAGCAAGTGTATGAAGTTTGGTTTCAAATCCAAGTAACGTTTTGGTGCATCACCATAGGGTTTAGTTTTATTTTTTATGCATTCCTTCTCCCTTTTCCTTACAAGATTAGTAGCTAGGTGAGACCATTGGAAGCCGACCTTCTCCAGAGGTTGACCTCTATTTACAAGAAACCCACATCTTTAGAGGTCTTCCCATGTTACACTGAGGTGTTGAACATCAGGTTCAAGAGGGTGCAATTTCAGGTGATAACAGTTTTGGCACGCCTGGTGGGACTTAGTCAGAAGTAAAACTGCTAAGTCTTGCTGATTTGATATGCTGGCAGTGAGCTAATAGCCTTTTAGAGGTCATTTTTTAAGCATATCTGGCGACTCTGAGTTTGGGAAGTAGCAGAAAAGCCAATGCATTAATAAGAAATTCAACATACTGAGAGATTTGTTGTTTACCTCAGTATCATTCAGCCTTTGGAGGCAGTTCAAACAACACATGGCGACTCTGAGCAAATCTTCTGGTTTCAACAAGTTCAGTGCTGGTATGTTTCAATTACAAGCTTAATATTTTGATTTTCAACATTCATATGAGTAGAGATGACAGATTTTCATGGTCACCATGTATACCCACTTTAGTTTCATGAAAATCCTGTCAACCAATCACCCTATCAGCCATATCAGGCCAATCATGCTGTTGGTTTAATCCCAAATAGCCATGCAACAACATCCTATCAGCATGCTCAACATGCTTACCTCCTACCCACCCCTGCTCAGTCTTCGGATCCACATTTGGATGTCCAAAATCACCTCCAAGAGGTTGATTATATAAAGAATAACATGAAGGACATACTGTCGGACATCGCAAGGTAGATAGAAGAGTCTAGGAGGTAGCAGGAGTACGATCAACAAGAAGAAGAGATGGCCTATCAAGCCTACCTTCATGTCCAAGAATTATTGACACAAAGGAGACAGTTTGAGAATAGGCTCGAGAGAGAGAGAGAGTTAGCTACAAAAGAGGATCAAATGAAGCTTTTTCTTGCTCAAACACAGAGGCATGAGGTCCAAGTAGCTCCTTATATTCCACATCAGCCTGTTTAGGAGGAGGTTCGTAACTTTAAATTTCCAAGTTTCAAGCAAAACTTGCAGCAGGAGGTGAATGAACATGATCGATTAGGACAAAAGATGGAGGAGTTTCAAAAGAGGCAACTTGAGGGGAGTTTCAAAGAGCAGAGTGTTGCAACTAAGGATGAGTAGATGAAACACTTGCTTGCACAAGCTTATAGGATAGAACCCCAACTACCTGTGAAGGAGGGGTCCTTAAAGTACAAAATTCCAAGTTTCAGACAGGTTGAATCTAACATGGACAACTACAATGAAATTGCTAAGTTGGAGGAGCACGTGTTTTCAGTTCCAAGCTTCAAGCATATTGCTTCTTCTCAAAGCTCAAAGCTGACTGAGGATCTTCCTCAAGTGGAAAGCACTTGCGAGGTTGCAGTTTCAAAACAACTAGAAGACATCAAGCCATTTGGGTAGCTGTCAATTGATGACAGTCAGCAAGCCAATGGAGCATTAGACTTGGAAGAAAAGCCTAAAACTGAATCAGATACTTTTCTTCAAGAGAGCATGCAGGTTCCTAATTTACCAGTTGATTTGGAACAGCCAGAGAATATTGCTGACTTGTTCGATGAACTTGCTCAATTTGTTGATGAAGATGAAGATCTCACATGCATGATAGCATCTATGCTTGATGATGAGCTAGTATCATATGAAAGGGAAGCATGTGATCAACCCATTCAAGTCAGTGAGACTATTGAAAAAGTTGTAGTAGATAATGCCTTGCAGCCTATGAACTTATTTGATGATTTGTCCCACTTTGTTGAGGAGGAGGTGTATTCTATCATGAACGGAGAGAATAAGGAACAATAGTTTGAAGATTTGTTTTCAGTTATCCAACAGGGATATCAACTCCTTAGTCAAGAAGATCCGACCATCCAAAACATTAATGGTTTCTTTTCAGAGACTATTATACATGATGAAAATTATAAGCAGCTTCCATTCTGGTCTATAAATGAGCCTGAGGTTGATGAATTGATTGAAAGTGTGTCAGAGGAATCCATCTCATTGTTCTTCATTGAAGAAATGAGTGTTCATTTGGGAAAGCATGAACATATTGAGGAGGTTTCTATTTTTTCACCAATTCAGTCACAGAGATTAGATCTTTCCAGCCCCCAAGGTGATAAAATGGCAGTTCATGAGCAAGAGATCAACCAAGGAAGTTCAAGATTTACCCTTACCAGAGGTTGTCCAATCAGATACCTAGCTCAGACGGAGTCCAATACAACACCAAGGACCAACCTTGTACGTACACATGAAGGTACAACGAAAGAAGATATCCAAGATGCACTGACACCCAAACAAGAGTATGTTCAGCTCACTTGTCCTCCTTTGGTTGACAATACATATGGTCTATCTAGTGAGGTAAGTGAACTCATTCACCTCTTTCAAGAGGCAGTGCATCACCTTGGTAAAAAAAAATCTATTTTTTAATTTTACTCAGTTGTCCTTAAGCATGCCAGTCACTGCATATTGAAAAGAATGGGTAGCTATTTCAGTCATCCTATAAATGGTTTTGTTTGACCAATTTCATACTGGTTAGTGTAGGGTAGGTTTAGATGTAGTTTTCATTCCCTAAGTGTTTTCCCAGCATAGTAAATAGTTTTATTTCAATTTTTTCCCTGTTTTCAATAAATTTCTGAGTGTTCTAATGAGTCTCTACTGAGTTGCAGCCATGTACAAAGTTGCCCTGGGTCTGTTTCTGAGGTTTTCCTAATGACTCCATGCCCAATGGATAAGCCTAGGCTACTGGTTTTCATGTTTAGCAGGCAAACATCCAGCTAAGGTCGCCAAAAATGTTGCTCAATTTTCACCTACGGGCTCAATCAGGGGAAATTATGTTTTAAAATTCAGCATGTGGAATAAATGTGGCTCCCACAAGGGTTGAGCCTAGAGTGCAGGTCTTTGGATTTCATTGGGAAGGTCTCCATTTGATGATTTATCAAGGAGCTCAGTTGGAAAGCCTGCCTCAGTTAGATTTGGCATAAAACTCATCAAAGAAGAAAGTCGGCAAGACCCTCGTGTTGTCTTGCCGACTAGCAGTGCGTTCTACTTGGTTAAACACCCCGTCGCTAGGACATTCGGGTTGCCATGAGTCTTCATGTATCTTTCTACTTGGAAGGAGGTCATGCCGACAGTTTCACAAAGGTGGCGTCGGGGGGAATGATTTCGGTCGTAGCAATGTCTCCCCGACAAATGAAGGAGCTCGGGGAGAATGAGGGAGCTCACCATGACGTCTCGCCGACACAGGGTGTCTCCCTAAAATAAAGTGAGCTCGCTGAGAGAGTTTCCTTCGGTGTAATCTCTTGCCGACTCGGAGGGGTTTCACCATAGTGTTTTGAGCTCGCTATAATGTCTCGCCGACAAGAAGAGGTCTCGCCGAAAGAAATAGGAGATCAAGGAGGTGTCTCAGTGACTAACAGAGGTCTCAGCGAAAAAGAGTGCCTTCGCTAAGAAATGAAGACCTCGCTATGAGGTCCCGCTGACACATGGGTGTCTCGCTGACAGAAGGCACAATGGTATAATGATAGGGGTTTGGCGTGAGGTCTTCCCAACTTGCCAGTGTCTCACCAAAAGAAATATTTGAGCCCAGCGACATGGTTTGTGTTTGCTATGATGTTTTTGCCGATAGCGATGGTCTTGGCAAAGCAGCTGTCGTCAGGATAATGTCTCACCAACGGGGTGAAGTCTCACTGAAGTAAAGCAACATTAGTGAAGGAAAGGAGCTCGGTGAGAGGTCTTGCCGACCCGTGGGAGTCTCATCGAGAAGAATGATCAGAGCTTGGGGAGAGCAGAATGCGATCAGTGAAAGGTCTCGCCGAAGGATGGAGGTCTCAGCGATGGAAAGGGATATTGGTATAACTCCTGATGGCTCACCATGAGGTCTTCTCGAAAGCAATAAGTCTTGCTGATGGTCTGGGTGACAGCCACTGTGGATGTTGATATGACTTTTGGGCTCGCTATGAACTCTTGCTGACAGTTGTAAGCTATGTCAATAACCGCTGAAGGGCATAATCGCATCGAGGAGAGACGATTAGTGTCTCACCGACATGCGATTCAATTTGAACAAATTTTGACCATCTGGCGACCCCATGAAGCATATGTTCAACCAATTAGATTGAGCTGCAGGAGAGCCGTGGCAGTTTGATCCCTGCGAAGAAGATCAACAGAATGAAGGCGACATGGATCTGGTCTGGGCTTAAGAGCATTCAAAGTAGCTCGGAAAGGAGATTCGAAGAGGGACACGAGGACCCGAAGTTAATGCTACAAAAGATCTTAAGGATTCCCCTGAGGGCGATCTGTCACCAAGATGGATACGGGGATGCAATCGGATGCAAAATTAATTTCATTTAAAATATCGAGGGGCAGATCTTTATGAACGCGATATTTTTGTAAGCCCTAAGGGGCCGACACACTTTTGTATATATGGAATTTTTGTCTTCTTGTAAAGGAGTTCTCCTTATGCTTTTTCTGAATTTTGTGACTTTTGCAGTCCTTTCTCAGATTAGCAAAACTTTTGTAACTCAATTTTGGAGATGAAATTCAATAAAGACCTTGATTACTATTGATTTGAAGCTCTTGCCTACTTTCTCTTTGCATTTTTGTGTTCAGTCAGTTGATTGATCAAGATTTTATTGAGGTAATGTTTATTTCCTTTGAGCTTTGTCTCATATTTTATAACCTTTATGCAGAAAGCATGTTTTTGCAGGTTACAAATTATGTCAAAAAATGTAATGAATTTTATATGTGAAATTAACTTTCCTTCTAGGAATCTTAGCACCAGGACCTATTTGTGAAACACTTTTGTAAAAATATATACAAAAGTGAGTTGTGCAAATTTATCTTCAGTCATTGCAAGCAAGTGTATGAAGTCTGGTTTCAAATCCAAGTAACGTTTTGGTGCATCACCATAGGGTTTAGTTTTATTTTTTATGCATACCTTCTCCCTTTTCCTTACAAGATTAGTAGCTAGGTGACACCATAGGAAGCCGGCCTTCTCCGGAGGTTGGCCTCTGTTTACAAGAAACCCACATCTTTAGAGGTCTTCCCATGTTACACTGAGGTGTTGAACATCAGGTTCAATAGGGTGCAATTTCAGGTGATAACAGGTACCTCTTCAAGTCTTGCAGTCGAGACCCATCTATGCATCCATCATTACATCCTTTATTAGTTGTTTAGTTTCTTTCTAAGTTGATCTTAAGGGGTAGCATTGGAGTACTTAGGAAAATCACCTAATGATTAGTTAATCATGAGTTAATTATTAGGCCCCTTAAAACTTTAATTACTTAATCTAAACTTAGGAATGTTTTTATTATTAGATTAGGCTATTTATAGGTTAAGTTGTCTCATTGCATGAAATAAAGACACTTTTCACAATCTAATCAAATCCTCATCTAAGGTTTGCACTTTTTATTTTATAAGCATTCATTTGTACTTTGTAGTTATTCACATTCATTATTGAATACATAAGGCATACTAGATGCTTATATGGATAAATCATTTCTCTCTTGGTTGCATAACAAATCAGTTTCTTTGATCTCTCATTTGTGATAGCCATTTTGGTTGCAAGTGATTTATGGTAGTTATGTGGTTTACTATCAACTCCAACAACTATAACATTTGATTGAAATTAATTAATCTATTCCTTGAATAGAAGTCATTAGAAAAACATTCATCACAACACATGCGTAATATAGAACCTCATAATCTTTGATTATATTGATTCATAAAATATTGTATACAAAAAAAGAGACAAAATAATTGAATAATGCTACTCATTTATGTCTAAATTATATTATATGTTGCTATTACAAGAAAAAAATACAATTAAAACCTAACTAGCCCATCCCAAAATTACAATTCTCAAGATCCCTATAATGAGGCTTAGAATTTCCCATTATAGAATAAGGGAGAAAACAAGCTTAGATCCATAAGACATATGTCAAATATTAATTTGACAACTTGTTCATGTGAGCAAACAAAATATAGGTATATAATTGCCTCATATAAGACACAAAACACTTTATGCAAAGGAAAAACTACTACTAAATCATTTGTAGAAGTTGAGGATGATGTTGACCACATCACTAAAGCTACTCATTAGTTTACTTTAACCATGAGTTATAGGCATCCTTTGAAGACCACTTGAAATTCAAAACCTTATGCAGCTTGTTGTTATGGAAATTATACGTAGCATCCATAATTGCCTTGGTTTATTTGACAAAATTATACATAATGGACTCCAACTTTATCAATTCATCAATATAATTATTTAATAAAGCCACGTCTGGATTTCCACTAGTGAAGATGAAGGAACACATTGCTGGTATAACATTCCCAAACTCAATTTTCCAAACCTAAAGAGCTTTGATTATTCCAAAATATCCAAAATGTTCGGCATCATCCCCTCCTCCAAAGTGTCAAACATCTTCAATTTATTTTTTAGCTGCAAATCTAATCTAGATTGGAAAGATGAAATATCTTCCAATAATCCAATTATTTCATTGGTATCTACAATTTCTTTGGGAGCATTATTTTCAAATTTAGCTAACTTAACAATCTTTTCCATTGAGGTTGTTATGAAGGATCCAAGTACTTTAAATTGTATGCAGGGCTACCCGATGTTATATATGCTTAATGAAAGAATTTTTCAAATTATTATACCCACCTAGGCATCCTCTAGTTTGTGTAGATTTTTTTATAATCTATGTCCAAGAATATCATCAATTATGTTAGTAGCCACCTTTTGAAGTTCATTCTTGCCTACCCTTTCTGACTCTTTCCTCTGCTTCAATTCCTCCTTCAATTCTTTTATTCTTAAGGAGAGAGTTTATCTATCATAAGATGAGAACTCACCTAATCCTGACTAAGGGGTGGAAGAAGGAGCATCCAACCTTTAGGGAGGTGGTAACTAAGATACCACTTTATTGTACTCTAAAACCAATTTATTGTGAACTTCTTGTAGCTTATTATAATCTTCTAGAATCTTTTTAGCTGCTACTTCATTGAATAAGGTTGTGCTAACTACCAAGGATGCAAATTGAGAAGGGGTAGTGTTAGTATTTTCACAATCGGGTTTCTAGATAGCTCAATGAAATCTACCCAAGGCTTGTTATTATTTTGAGAAACTAACTAGATAACTAAGGTTTCATACTTGGTGTTGAAAATTGATGGATAGAGTATGTATTCAACTTTCTCATTTGATGTTAAAACTTCTACTCAACCTTCTCGTCTTCTTATTATATCCAATACAATAACAAAGAAAATATCCCAATTAGGTTGTAGCAAACACCCACTATCCTTGAAAAATTATCTCTCGCCATCAGCAAAAAATATTTTCAACTTGAATTCCACCTTTTCCATGAATTTGTTAAATTATTCATTTACTCCTCAGTGGCTTCTCCCTTACTTTTATTCAACTCTGCAATGAATTCAACTAACTTATTCTTGATCAAGAAATCCCCAAATTCTCTAAATTTCACAAAATCATCATTTGAGATGAATTGATTGCAAGCCAAAGCCCTGGCATACATCATGCCCACTCCTTAAGTCAATCATAATTTTATTTTGGGGTGGGTCATCTAATGACTCTTTGAGAAGGAAAATTTTGGTTCACTTCATCCTCATCAGGAACATTCTCAGCCATATCCTTAGCTTCGATAAAATAATATACCAAAGGTTGCACATCACTTGGTCTAACTTGAGGTGCCTTTTGTAGTAATTTCCTCTTGTTAAAAAAACTATTTAACCTCTTCCTCTCTTTTCCTCTCCACAATAACAACATGAATTATCACTAGTATGGGTTCACCACTCACAAAATCATCATATTTTTCCAACATAGTCTGGAGCCTTGTAAATGGATCTTTAATTTTAGTACATGCTCCTTGCTATGATGGATTGAACTTTTTTTATTTTTTCCTCTACCTTGTGTATTTTGGCCCATTTCTGCTTCATCATCTGTGTTACAGTTTCTTATCACATCCTCAATTATATGAAACTTGTGATAATAGTTAGACCTCTTAACATCTAGTCTAACCTAGTAAATGTAGTCTTATGGGTCATAGTTGTTGAGGATGTCTACTTTCATTCTGTAAGTTTGTAGTAGAGAAGGCAACTCATCCAATCCTTCTTTAGAAGTGACTTCAAAGTATAAAAATAACATGGTATATGTCATGATAGATCCCTTCTTGCTAACTCTCAAATGAAACTTATCAATTTCATTTAATTGCCACATCATTTCTAAAAAGGCAATTTTCTCTAGCACAAACCTTGGAAGGATGTGTTGTTGGTGGTAGCACTTTTTGCAAAATTTATTGGTTCCTAGTTTTTTCCCCATATCCTAAGCTTCACAATGAGCCTATCCTTGCTAGGGTTTGTTATAAAAACTATCATAAGCCTTTGTTTAGGTCTAAAACCCTAAAAACCCTAAGTTTAAGTAGTGTTGCAGTTACTTTTATTATAATTTTATGTTGACCACTAGTATTCAGTTACTCAGCCTTTTAAGTTGTCACTTAAGGGTTGTTTCTTCATGCATTGACTGGACCCTCATTCCTAGGCTACCACATAGACCCATCACTTCGAAAAATGATTATATCTCTAAGGTCTTATGTCTGCATCCCTCATTTTATTAACTTGTCGGTCCCTTCATTCCCTAGTCGTATAATTTATTTTAGAAGCACATATATTATAAACCTTTAAGTTATATGTACCTGGTATGTGGACCCCACTACCCCATTCCACAAGAATATTTTATTGTGAAGATAATGCTTTGTGAAACCATTGAAATATCGACAAGTGTCACCTTTTTAGAGGATTCCACTATTTCGTGGGGGGTTTATTACTAAAGGAAAAAATAGTTTGTGGAACTGTGAAATGATTAACACATGGCATGTTGAACATCACTTGTTGCTACATGTCCTTTTCAGAGACCATATGAGTGCCATGTGTCGTGTTTTAGGGACATTTCGCTAGTCTACAAAACACTTCAAAGGAGGCCTAAGTGAAGTCTTTGGAACCACAAAAAGATGACTTGTGTTGTGTTACGAGGCTATTAAAGTGGACAAATGCCTAGATATCATTATTTCTAGTTGGTTTTGAATCAAAGTTGAGATCTATATGACATAGTTTGATGACACGTGATGCAATCTCAACAACATTTTGAGAGTCTGCAATCTCTTTGTAGTGGTTTTATTTTCTGGCCACAAAATTATGGAAGGCTACATGTGGATAGTGATGATGTTAGTTATTTTTTGTCATTTCTCTGATGGCGTGCCTTGTGATGATGTGTAAAGATGGTCCCATGTGGATCAGTCCTATTGGTCGAAGATCTTTTCAACTCATGCCAAATATTTTCAAATCAGTCAAATTGCTGATGAACATCAAATCTTGTCCTTCCGCTCGAAGATCAATGGACTATATTCAAACTTAAAAAATAGATGGTTGTGTGTTTTGACTCACATGAGCTGAGAGTAATGGTGGAAAAGATGGATTTCTACTAGATATTTAGTAGAATTTCTTTTTATAAATGCTACAACTAAATCTTTAAGATGATTCACTTGGCATTCTAAGCATCCGAAAAGAGAATTTGTAGATCTCTAGAGCATTCTACAATAATTAGGGTTTTTAGAAGCGAACAAAAAGTATGTCTATAACTAAATCTTTACCCAATTTGTTATTTTAGGGACATGCAATTATGATAAATTACGCTTTCAAGTGTCCTAAATTACTCTGAATTGCCTTAGTTACTAGCTGAAAGTATCAAAAGCCTTATAACTCATCTTAGAAAACCCTAGTTTTAAATTTGAATTGCAATCATGAGCCCTCTTAAAGACCAAACTTCTGCTTCAAAGAGGACATTGGACGAGGACCTAATCGTCCGACTACCTGGTTTGACTAAAAGACCTATTAGGGTTCACAGTCTTGGTGTTGTGTCTAAAATGGTGGAGAGTGTCAGTGAGTGCAAAGATGTAGAATTACCTTTGTCAGGATGTTATTTACTTGTTCACTGGTATAGGAAGACGAATTCAAAGGTCCCCATTTCAAATGTATGGATCTATGACCTAGGGAAACTAGTAGTACCCAATGTGTTTGTGGATGTAGACTTCCTCAAACTTATTGCAACTAACTATGATGAAAATGTGAGAATGGTTGGGGCTACAAATGGTAATGAGTTGACCAGAATTGACAAAGTTTTCATCTCATAAGTGTTCAAGTTGAATTTGGCTGCAAATAAAGCTATTGATTTTGAATATTTCAAGCAAAAATATCAACAAGATAGGAATTGCTTTAGGGTTCATTGGTTGCCCAAATATAAAATAAAGGGCTTTGATAGGAAATCTATCAAAATCTCTTCAAATGAGATGGAACCTTTCAATATAGAATCCTTTGAGGATTATTTCATTAGGACATATTATGTTTTATGATAATTCCTTGGAGGGAATGCACAAACAATAATTCTAGTGCACCTTATGTACATGGAAGTGGACATTCAAAACCCTCTTGTCAATATTGAGTTTGATTTTGCAACTTTTATTGCAAATGCCATTCATAAGCAATTAATTGAGATCAAGAAGAGAAATAAAGTGATTAACAACAAATGGTACTCCCTGTTGTGCCACATGTTTTTGTATGTAGGAAGTGGGACATGGGATAATGCCCTAAAAATACATATGGATGATGGAAATGACAATCCCATCCCTATCCAATGTTGGACACATATTTGGGATAGATAGTGTGAAGATGTAAATTTTGTTATCTTTAAAAAGTAATTTGTGAGAAAAGTGCTCACACATTTAGGGATGGGAGAGGTCAGACTACAAAAAGAAATTTTGGATTCATTAAGACCCAAAGATAAAAGGCCTGAGTTGGGAGTGCAACACAATTGGGGAGATTATTATCTCCATACTGACTCCACAATTTTGAAAATATATGGGTGCCCTGTTGGACCGTAATTTTGTCAAAGTTTGTGCCAATCAAAATAGCATTTTTGGAAGTAATGTGGTAGCTCAGTGAAGTAGAAAAGCTTCATCAAGTTGATTACAATGAGATTGATTATAATTATATGCTTCTAATAGTGTTGGTAATAATTTTTGTATAGGGATTTGTATCTTGGTTTGGGGATAGGTTTTGTTGATGCTAAAAAATGGCAAGGTAACAACCTTTATGGGAAACTCAGTTAATGGGGGGACCAATTGCGCTAAACTGAGTGACCTCTAGGTTTCTAAAGAAGTTGGCTTCTTCTGTATTTGGGGTTTTGGATGGGAAAAGGAAGGAAGGCAATGCGCCAAGGGATAGATATAGGCATGATAAATCTATCTTTTGGGATGCAATTTAAGGGCCCGATCAACAATGTGCTATGTTCTAGAATAATAGAAATCAAAGATGGAAACCTGAATAATTTCTTCGACCCAGTTTTTGTTCATTGATTTTGTTTCAAGGGAAGACTTCATCTCCTGCACTTCATTCTCCAATTGGTCCTTTTGGTCCTCAAAGTTTGTGTCCTTCTGCTACAATTTTTTCTCTAATTGAGTGCATTGACAATCAAACTCCTCATATTTTTCATTGCATCTCCTACTCCACCCAAGCCAACTAGTCCTACAATTCTTCATTTTTCTGCCACAGTTTGGTGACTATGTTGGAATCATCGGATTGGAACTTTGCAAGATCCTCCTAGAGATTAGCCTACTCTGTCTACACTTTCTCTTATAAGCGCACAAATTCTACATCCCTCACCTTATCCATTTCCAGTAGGACCTCAACTCTCTCCTTGACAATTTTTAGCTCTTCTTCTTTCTTCTTCAACTGGCGACCAAACTTGAGGTAGTCGGTGGTCACCGCCCATTGTGTTTCTTCCATGAGCTCAACTTTATCTTGCAGTTGGGCTATGCTCAGATTGAGTCCCATAGTGTACATATTGTAATCATTGGGATGCATTTCCTCATGTGGTTTGATGACGGTCGGATACATGGTTGCAAAGTGTAGTGTTTATGGGGCCTCATTGAAAATAGTCTATACCTTTGGCTCTATGGGCTTCTTGGCATCCTTGGCCTTTTGCTTATGGATCCTAATAGCTCGTGCCTATTTTATTTTATCACCCTCTGACATAAACTGTACAGGTGATCTAACTAGCTTGCCTGCGAAAGGTGCAGTAAGACGAAGGGCCAAAGGGAACGAGAGGGTAGTGGTTCTAGATGTTTTCTTCTTCAAAAGATTGACTATCTGTGGGGAGAAGGGAGGAGCATGCCAAAGCCCGATTTGTGATCCAGTGGGAGGACTCATGGGAAGCGATGGTGTTAGTGGAGTCATGGCAAATTCCATCTACTGGGCAGACTGGGTTAGGGCCAATACAGTAGTAGCAATAGGGGTATTAATGGTGATCGTGGATGCAAAGGGTGAAGCGATAGTGAATGAAAACTAGTCAGAGACAAAAGGTGGAAAGGTCCGCAAAGGAGTCAAGGAAAATGGTCTCGCCTGGGAGAAACCTCCCATGACCATTGCTACAGAAGTGGGAAAAGAAGGGCCGACACTTGAATTGAGGGGCGCCGCAGACACAGTAGGAGAAACTAAAGATTGTGAAACAAGAGAAGAGGGAGCAAAAATTACCTGTTGTCGGATGATTACGGTTCTTGGCTCACCGTGGCCTATTGGCTTGTTGCAGGATCTTGTGAACTCTTTCAAGAAATTGCTTTTGTGCATTGCCATTTGAAGGGAAGGGAATCATCCACCTCCATTGCCTCTTGTGTGTGTGTTGAATGTGGAGAGATTTAATGTCAACACAAACCTTAATGAAACGGTTTACATTCAAAGTTTGATCAAGTAAACTACTCTATTTGTAATACAATCAAACCTTTTAAATACGTATCATTGTCCTCTATTTCTATGGATTTATTAAACCATTTGGCCCTCAGATTTCTAAGGGCACAATGGTCATTAAAATGACAACCTAGAAAATGAGATTTGATGCTTAATATACAAGCTAAGATGATTTCTATGTGCAAATGTGTGCAGGAAGGATTAGTGGTATGCTTCCAAATGAAACAAAACGATGGAAAGGATGATGGATACAATGATAAACGAAGGATGATGTTGATGATAAATGAACAAGTGGAGATGAGTGAGATGATGTCAAACTAAAATGAACTATTCATGATTATGCATATGCTCAAATGCAACAAAAAAACAAACTAATCTAAAATGCAACTATGATGCAATGGGGATGATAAAATGTAACTATGAAGCAATATGTTAATCTAGGATGGGAATGCAACATAAAACATGATATAAAATCTAGTTATAAGACTCCAAGAATGCTCCAATATCTTAAAAGAAACCTACATAGTAACTTTACTTCAAATTTGGATGATAAATGCAAAGGAAAGGGGGTGTATTTATAGGGTTTCTCAAGCATTTTGTGAGGTGGCACCTATCAACAGTCTAGATTCGAAGGAGAAAGAATAGACGGTGGAGATGGAGAGAATCAGGATGTTGTCCCCTTGACCAAAGATAACATGCCATGTGTGTGGAGGAATCTCTTGACCAATGGGCAACATGCCATTTGGATGGGAGACACAAGCGTGTGAAACAAAGACCCATGTGCTCCAAATTTTTTGGAAGTGTGGGAGAATAAAGCCATGTGATTTTTCCAATTGGTGGAAGTGTTTGAAAATAATTCTAATTAATAATTAGGCTTATTTATTTTAATGTGACCTTTGTGAAGTGGCACAAGAAAAAGTAGTAGACATATGCTCTAATTCTTAATCAGGATTAAGGAAGATTAATTAAATAAACATGTTTAGGATACTTTGTTTATTTAATTATTTAGAAGAATATGATTTTGGAGAATTAATAGAAGAGTGAACAATATAAATAAAGTGAGACTTTATTTATATGTAGTCGAAACATTAATCAAATAGCTTGTATTTAATTAACTGAATATGATGAGAGTTTTTAGGTGTATACATTTTGCCCCTCTTTGAAGTGACGTGTTTACATGTTGCTTCAAAGAAATTTTTGATTTCAATGCCCAAAAAAGATTTCGATTCCCCAGATGATGCAAGATTTCAATGCCCCAGACAATGCCCGACTTTTGAATTTCAGGTATTGACATATACATGCCCCATCGAGAGATAAATCAGTGAATGTGTGGATGTGAAAATGAAATGTTGCAATGTTGTGGTGGTGTTGTGATGATTTGATGATGATCCAACATTGATTCAATGAGAGTTTGATGTCGGAGATGATTTAACTCTCGAAATTTGATTGCAAGCTCTTTCTTTGAATAGTGTTGATTAATTACCACTCCTTTGTGGTAAAAATAGGAAATAAATCCAACCATAATTCCCTCCATTTACTCTTGAAAAGGTAAAAAGTAGTAAAATGGGATTCGTTTGCACATTTTGAGTTTGGAGAAGTTGAAGATTGGAGAGCTTAGAGGAAGATGGTGATCCCATACCACAAGCATCGTTTCGAGCGTCTTTGCCAACATGATCATCCTGCTGCCTCTGGACCTATGGTACACTTTATGAGAAACCTCTTTGTTAGTCATTTTCTTGCCTTTTAGTGCTATTTTGAATGTCGTAGATAGATGTTGTAGCTTGTTTGATGTTATTATTGCACGTTCAGATGATGTTTTTGCCATTTTGAAGTGTTTTTTAGAATTTTGGCGCCTTGGGGATCCCAAATGGTGCCTCTTGAAAGCTTCAAATTCAAGTTTTTGTGTGATTTAAGAGTTTTGGCGCCTTTGGGGTCCCAAATGGCGCCTCTTGCAAGCTTGAAAATGCATGTTTTTGGGTGATTTAAGAGTTTTGGTGTCTTTGCGGTCCCAAATGGTGCCTCTTGAAAGCTTCAAATTTATGTTTTTGAGCTCCAACATTATTTTGGCACCTTTGGTGTCCCAAGTGGTGCCTCTTGCAAGCATTTTTTAAATTTTTTTGAAGTCAAACATTGTTTTGGCGCCTTTGGTGTCCCAAATGGTGCCTCTTGTTGCCTTGGAAAGTTTTTTCCTTTGTTGATTTGAGGTGGTTTAGCTCGTTGTTTGAGCCATTTGATAAGGTGTGATTGCGGAAATCCCTCATGATGATGTTTGCAAGATGTTTCTAAATCATAGTAGTCGTTGGTTTGGCATGTTTTGGATTGATTTCAGTTTGATTGTGAGATGTGTGTTGTTTGATTGATGTTCAAGTAAGATAGTTGATGATTTGATCTCATGATAGGCGAGAATCAAATGATAGAACCAATGATCTATTAACCTCATGATAGGCGAGGATCGATGATAGGATTGATAGCATATCGACCTCATGATAGGCAAGGATCGATGATAGGATGATTGATGTATCGACCTCATGATAGGCGAGGATCGATTATAGGATGATTAATGTATCGACCTCATGATAGGCGAGGATCGATGATAGGATGATTGATGTATTGCCTCATGATAGGTGAGGGTCGATGATAGGATGATTGATGTATCGACCTCAGGATAGGCAAGGATCGATGATAGGATGATTGATGTATCGACCTCATGATAGGCGAGGATCGATGATAGGATTATTGCGCTGATTGATTGAGTTGATGATTATTCCGATTGATTTGATTGTCCTGATTAAACCTGATTTGATTAACTGCACATTACCTTGATTAACTAAAAATATTGATTGAGCATGACATTGATTGACTGATAATCTTTGATTCAACATGCTTTGATTGACTTATTTGTGTTTTGCATTATGATTAGGGAGATTCGGATATAGGGAGATTCAGATGTACTCTAGTCTCGGGAGCATTTCCTAAAGACAAGAAATATGGTTTGTCGGTTGTCCATAATCGATTTGGAGATTATTGCACATTGTGGGCTGACATCCTTACTAGATATCTCGCAATATAGGATCAATAGAGATTTACTAACAACATTGGCAGAGAGGTGGCATAGTGACCACAACACTTTTCACTTAGCCACTAGAGAGATGATAGTGACCCCAGAGGATGTGTACTGCATTCTTCGGATCCCAGTGATGGGGGAGATATTGGTGTACGATAAGATAGAGCAGGGTGGGACAGTTGCATTGCAAAGGATATGCTGAGATGATTTCGTGCCAGGTTGATGGATTCCCTAGTAAGCTGATATGATCCTCTGTCATGTGTGCTTTCTGGCTTCATTGGTGGATTCCTTTGTCATGATCATAGGTCAAAGGGGTTTTCAGTAGGTTGGGGTCGAGTCTTATCATAGATGACACTAGATGGTACTAGATATGCATGGGGCTCATGCATGTTAGCAAATTTATATTGGGATTTGCACGAGGTTGTGTATTACGGGGTGACGAGTCTTTCATGCGGGATCACATTATTGCAGACATGGGCATGGGAGAATATAGCCATCACTCGACCCATGGGAGAGAGAAAATGACCACTAGGGAGACTCTATGTATTTTGTTACAAAATTCCACATGTCTAGCATAAGCTGGGAAAAGTGGCCTATTGGAGGCATGCTCTAGATGATTTGGAGATTGTTACATGGAGCCTGTACTTGGATTGTGAGGAGTGGGTAGAGGATCAACTTGAGATGCCTTATATGTTGTTATCACACTATCTGATTGGGCAGACACATGTTGTGCTCGAGCGGTATCTGTATCTGCGAGTGTGTTGGCAATTTGGACGGGTTTAGGGGATGCCCTAGGAGTTGCCCATTATGCACAACGACGATAGGATGTTGTAGAGTGGGGGCCTTGTGTATCTTATGAGGCAGCTTGTACTGAGTACTATACCTTGGCACTAGGTTTATGGGATTATGTTCCATATATTATAGATGTCGGGATGACAGAGGATTATTCAGAGTATTTCTACACTCATCCCTTTCCAAGATTTACTCATCCAGAGGAGCCAATACCACTAGTTGATGGAGAGGGAGGGGATGATGAGGGTGGTTCAGGGGGTGATGGTGGTGTAGGGGGTGGTTGTGGGGGTGATGGTAGTGTAGGGGGTGGTTGTAGGGGTGATTGTGGTGCAGGGGGTGGTGGTGAGAGTTATGATGAGGTAGGGTCATTAGAGGCAGATGACAGTCATCCACCTGATTTTGCGGTTTTGAGGCGCAGGAGGAGTGTTACCATACCTCAGGCAGTGATTCCCAGGATTCAAATTGGGATCCCCTCTCATCAACAGTCACCACAGATAGTGGCTTTACATGAAGAGGTTCAGTCTTTTCAGAGTGAGGTAGTGCAGGCTCGAGCACAGATTGAGTCACTTCAGGATGAGTTAGTGCAGTGTTGAGCACAGGTTGAGATTTTGACAACTAATAGAGGGACGGACAGGCAGTAGATACAATAGTTGCAGGCACAGGTGATTATACTCACTTCAGAGAGGGATGCCTTTAGACGCTGGATAGAGCAGGCTGAGGCCATTGTTTAGAGGATACAGTAGGCGGCACCATCTGCAGGTACAACAAATTTCTTTAGAGAGATTTGGAACATTTCTCAGGAGTTGCAGTTTTACAAAGGTAAATATCATGAGTTGGTTCCTCCTAAGCGACGAGAGAGTTTTGTACAATCTCGTTCTGGCAGATCTCGTTCTCGGACTGTTATCATGGGTGTCACATAGCCATTGCCTGGAGACAAGAGAGATCTAGTTGCAAGTCCGTCAAGCAGAGGAGGTACTAGTTCTGTGAGACTAGCAGTGTTTGGTGGGAGATTGACATATCATATTGTGATGTTCCTTGGACATTGTGTATACACCTTTTGTGAGATTGAGGATGTATTTCCCATGATACAGTGCCTTTTGGATTTTGATGTATCTCATCCTACTTTTGGATATCCTTGTACACTTGGACATTATGATATTTTTGATGTTATATGATATGTAGCGATGGTTATGATCTATATATTGATATGATGATAAAATTCTATGATGCATTTGATTTCCCTGTGATGATTATGATATGCAATGTTGTGATGTGTTATGAGTCTATGATGGTTTATGAATGATGCCTATATGATGTATGCGATGGATTTGACTATGCTAATGAAATGTGATGCATTTTATGTTTTTTTGTTCTTTTCTAATGCTAATATGATGCAATGAATGTATGGTGGATGATGATGCATTTTTTTTTGTTGACATTTATGTAATGTTCTATATGATGATGATTATGATGATTATCCAACGATGATGCTTATGTGATTTTTATATGATGTTTATATGTGATGATGATCATGATGATTATGGTGATTTATTTGTGATATATGCAATGATGATATGATAATGCATGGTTGATGATTTGATGGATTAAATGATGTAAGTTGTTCCATGCGATGATTATGTTGAATATGTATGGATGTGATGCAAATGGTGTGTGATGTTGTGTAATAATGAATGATGATTATGTGATACAAATGATGGAATGTGCACTACTTCAAATGTTCAAGGCCTTAAGCTTAAATGAGTGAGTTTGTCCAACTTCTGAAAGTAGTGGGAAGACTGTAGTAGATTGATCATTTAAGCTTCATAACTCTGACATATTTCCCAACTTTCTTGGAAATATGAAGAGACTCACTTATTTAAGCGTAGTGGATGACATGATTTTGATTTTGGAAATGATATGCAATGTATGTCCTTTATTATTTTCTTTTTTTTTATTTTTTGATGCAAATATTATGATGGAATGTATGAATGTAAATGATGTGAGAAGTTTTTCTAAGATATGCAAAGGATGATGCAACTGATGTGCAGCTAAATGAGAATGATGTGTTTTTGGTTAATGTCCAGTGTACTTAATCCATTAATAATAGAGATGACACCATTGTGAAATTGTTTCAGCTTTGAAAATTTTCACAAATACACATGCAATACTAACATGAATGCAATCTAACTTAACTATGCAAATCTCGTATTCAAAAGTTTTCATTTGTATTAATTAATTTTTCGTGGTTTGTATCATCATTGGGCCTTTAAAATGTTGAAAGTGAGTACAAGCATCGATGGCATAGTTTAGACCAAGCTGACCTAAGTACTACTTCCATGATGTTTTAAAATTTCAAGTTAACACAAGCATCTAAGTATAATTAAACTGAGATGACCTAAGCATTGCTTGCGTAAACAAACAAGAGTTAATTTTTTTCCTATGCAAATTCAGAATGTCATTAGTGATACTTTGTAGTGCACGTCTCACGACAACTTGCATAGTAATAATGATAAACTCACAGACATCAGACAAAGAAAAATAATATTGTTTCCTTGCTCCTCTAGTTTGATACATCATCGAGGGGCTCCAGAGATATGATAACAAAAATAAAAGTACAACGATTGAACATTTGTGTTTCATGTGATAAACCCATGATTCAAAAGAGCATCATTCTTTCGATGTGATTTTATGATGTTTTTGGGATTTTTTAGATTTTCTAATTTTTAGGTGTTTTATGAGATTTTAGCCAAGAACCTAACCTAAAGACCTATCCTAGGGGCCTCGGGGGTTGGTCAAAGATGAGCCTTGCCTACATTATACATGCAGAGACCACGTAGTTCAACTGACCCAATCGATTTACAGGACGAAGATATGAACATACAAGAGAGGATAATTAATTACAATAGAACACTAAAGGACTTGACCTAGGGTTTCTCGGGGGCTGGTCAAAGATGATCCTTGCCTACGTTTAAGCTCAGAGACGAAGTAGTTCGACAAGACGACTTTGTTTTTGAATTTTGACCTATTTTTGGATTTTGATATGATATGAATGTTTGATGCGTTTCCGATGGTGATCGATGTTCAATGTTGGGTTCTGTTATGATCATTGTTTTTATTGTGTTTGTCTTCCTGTTGTTTGTCTATTGGTTCAGGCTCAAAGTTTGTTTCCCCTAGTGAGTTCAGGATTTTTGCCCCCAGTCTATGGTGAGACACGACCGCGATGCCATGATATGTACATGGTGCTTTTCAAAGGATAGGAAGATGGGTGGTATAAGCGAATGGCAAAAGTGAACGGTTGACATGCTCAAATAGATGGAAAAGCTAACCTATCACAAATAGTGCTTGTTTCCAGGTTTTCACTACTTGTTTTTATTGCACTTTTTCAGATTTTATGAGTTTTTTTTTAAAAAATTGTATTTTTGTATTTTTCTAATTTTTTTGGTCGTTACCAAGACACCTGTTTGCCAAGTTTTCATCAAGGCAACTATTTTTTCAAGAAATTTTTTGATGTTTTTGGTACTTTTCAGGACCTTTTCCGATGCACTGGATGATTCAAGTGTAGAAATTTTTGAGATGTAGGCTATTGAGGGGTTCATCAAACAAATCCCATTCTGGTGTAGACAACTAATATGCTCCTGATCCAAAGGGTGCAACAATTACAAAGGGACCAATCTAGTTTGGTTCAAATTTCCCCTTCTTTTCTCGATCTTGTTGATTTTGGGGGTTCTCTATACCAAATAGCCAACTTGAAATGTTCCAGGCTTGACTTTGTGGTTGTAGCTTTTGGATATCCTTTGTTGATATGCCTTCAGGTGATCCACTGCATGTTGATGGTGTTCATCCAAAAGTTCTAATTCTTGTAACCTAGACACCCTGTGATCCTCATATGAAATGATCCTTTTTAGCGACACCCGAAGTGATGGTATTTCAACCTCAATAGGTAGGATAGCCTTTGATCCATAGACTAGAGCATAGGGTGTAGCTCATGTCAGGGTTCGGATACTAGTTTTGTAAGCCCACAAGGCAGGGTTCAAATGAATGTGTTAGTCTTTTCCAGCATCATTGACAGTTTTCTTCAGGATCTTCAAGATAGTCTTGTTTGAGGCCTCAGCTTGGCCATTGCCTTGAGGATAATATGGTGTAGAAAACCGATGTTGGATATAAAATTTCTCACAAAGTTCTTCAACGTCTTGATTTCTGAAAGGTCGTCCATTGTCAGTGATGATGGACTAAGGGATGCCATACCGACAAATGATGTAGTTCAGGATGAAAGATGATATTTATTTTCTTATGATGGTGTTTAGGGGAACCGCTTCAATCCACTTCGTAGAGTACTCCATGGCTGTGATGATAAACTTGTGTCCATTGGATGAAGATGGGTGTATTTTGTCTACGAGATCCAATCCCCACTGAAAAAAGGGCCATGTTGATGTAAAAGGATGAAGTTCATGTGTTGGTGCATGGATGAGATTGCCATGAATCTGGAACTTGTGGCATTTGTTGATAAATTGAAAAGAATCCTTCTCCATAGTCGGCCAGTAATATCCCAAAAAGAGGAGTTTCTTAGCTAGAGTTAAACCACTTGAATGAGTACCACAAACACCTTCATCTACTTCTCGTAAAGCCATTTCAAATTCGTCGCATTCTAGACATCAGAGGAGAGTTCCATCAAGACCTCGTCAATAAATTACATTCGCAATAAGGGCATGTCAGGCGGTTTGGCGAAAGAAGTTTCATTTTTGATTGTGAGATAGGTCAGTAGGAAGGGTGTTATCTTTTAGGTACGCATAGATTTTCCCTTAGAGGGAAGTGTTAGCCTTAGCAAGGTGGTAGATAACTTGGGACTCAAGGTTGTCATAAGATGCGTTGACCAGTTGTTCCACCATGAACTCGTAACGGGCCCATTTCTTTGGAATCTATAAGAGAGAGGCAATGGTAGCCATGGCATCGATGACTTTGTTGTCACTTTGAGGAATCTGCTCAAATCTTATTTCTACAAAATACTTTTTGAAGTCATCAACCATTCTTTTGTAAGGCATAAACTTGTCATCTTTTGTTT
Organism: Sequoia sempervirens; assembly: GCA_007258455.2. NCBI lineage: Eukaryota > Viridiplantae > Streptophyta > Pinopsida > Cupressales > Cupressaceae > Sequoia > Sequoia sempervirens. The sequence continues at coordinate 54,021 of VDFB02350902.1, read as the reverse complement.
GATAGTCATCGTTTACCTGATTATTGATTAATTATGAATCCCCGTAGACATGCAGCTATGTGATCTCCCATTCAACTGCTACTTTGATTCCAATGATCAAGGCTTCATATTTAGCTGTGTTGTTGGTGCAAGGGAACATCAGTTTGTAAGACTTAGGAATGGTTTGTCCCTGTGGTGAGATAAATAAGATTCTAGCTCTTGATCCATGTTGTGTATAAGAACCATCAAAGTACAAGACCCATTGTTTTGTGGACACTATTAGGACATCAACATCTAGAAACTCAATGTTCATGGGATGATTATCTTGTAATGGTGCTTTAGCTAATTGATCTACAATTGCTTGCCCTTTGATTGCCTTCCTATCAACATATTGGATGCCAAATTCACTTAGCATCATGACCCATTGGCTAGTCTTCTAGTTAGATTAGCTTTGCTTAGAAGGTATTTCAATCAATCTATCTTGGTTATTAACTTAATGGTATGGGTGAGCATGTAATGTCACAATTGTTGGGTGGTGAACACTACTTCCAGACAAGAATTTTCAATGAAAGTGTAATTGATCTCATAGCCATTTAAGGTTTTGCTGATGTAATATATTCCCATTTCTTTTCCTGATGAATCCTCTTGCACTAACAAGGCTCCCAATGATATTTTAGTTGTTGCTATGTACAATAAAAGTGGCTTTCCTTCAACTGGTGGTATCAAGACAGGTGGACTCATCATATATTGTTTCAATTGATTGAAGGCTCCTTCGCATTTTTCATCCCATTGGAAAGATATATTCTTGTGGAGCAAGTGGTTGAAAGGATGTGTCTTATCTGCCAGTTGTGCAATAAATCTTCTGATAGATTGAAATATTCCTTGCAAGGATCTGAGTTGGTTGATATTTTTAGGAGGCATCTCCATGATAGCTTTGACCTTTGTAGGGTCTACTTCTTTCTGATATGTGGCTCTAGCATTCTTCAACCCGAATGGCATGACATTCCAACAGAAAGTGCCCCAAGGACATGTAAAGGCAGTTTTATCTTGATCTTTAGGAGCAATTTTGATTTTATTATATCCTAAAAAACCATCCATGATTGAGAGCATTTCATGTCCAGCAGTCAAGTCCATGATGATGTCAATGTTGGGCAAAGGAAAATCATCTTTGTGGCAAGATTTATTGAGATCCCTGAAATCTGTGCAGATTTTGATGCTTTTGTCTGGTTTGGAAACAGGTAAGATATTAGAAATCCACTCTACATAGTCAATAGGTCTGATAAATCCTACATCTAACAATTTCTTCAATTTGGCTTTGACCAAGAGGGCGATGTGGGGATGCATTTTCCTTAACTTTTGCTTGACTAGTTTTATTCCTATTGGTAGTGATAGGTGATGCATGATAAGTTTTAGATCAATCACTGGCATGTCGGCATAAGACCAAGCAAAGTTGATTTGCTTTTTTCTGAAGAATTTGATGAAGTCTAGTTTTTCTTGTTCTGTCAAGGATTCTGCTAGATGGACAATCTTCATTGTTTCCTCATTTCCAATATTGATAGACTAGGTGGGTTCAACCAATATTTTAGATCGTTCTTGAAAGTGCTCAGGGAGTGTGTCAAATCTTCCATCCTTCAGTACCTCAGAGAGGTTTTCACTGTTGGATACACTCTTTGTTTTTACATTTCTAGATCTAAGACTACCATTGAATGGTTTCCACCATTAGATCTATTCCTTGCTTTGTTACAATGTTCAATGGTGGAATTTGTTTCAGGATTGGTGGGACAGAGGAAGTTGACAATGGCTTCGTTGTTTGAAAAGAGAGGGATATCAGATGCCTCAGTTTGTTCCCAATCTATTAGTTCATGATGTACCGAGGGTAAGGAGTCATTGGATTGGCTAAAGTCAAATGCAGTAAGAGTCCCAATGGTGATGTTTTCAAACTGTCCAATAGTGAAATCAATGTCTATAATGTAACTCTCCTCTGAATTATCCATTTCACTCTGAGTCTGATCATCTTGATTGGAATCATCAATGTGTAGTGATCCTATTTCAAGTAGTCTATGACCTGAACTTTGACCCTCCTCAGTATCGGTGTATACTTTTGGACTACATCAATTTCCTTATCGTGACAAGACTCTTCAGTTAACGAATCCCACTCAAACTCATTTGAATTAGTCTCATGAGTGTCACTAGCTTGTAGTTGTAGGATTCTTTCAACAACTTGTTGTTTGGTTTCTTCTTTGGATTCTTCTCTATACCCTAGTCCTATTTTATCTTTGGATTGCATGGTGATAGGTTAGATTGGTTCTATGATTCCTTCTTTCCTTTAACCGATAGGACCTTTTCCCTCATATCCCATGTTTTCCATGATTGTCTTCCCTTTCCCATATTGCTCTGTCTGTGCACTTTAAGTGGATGCTTGTGGTGATTCTTCTTCTTTGTACAACCAGTTCAAAACCTCCTTGTTGTCTGACTCATCTACTAATGTGCTGACTCTTACAAAGGTTCCATCAAATAGTGTGGCGGGTTGTGATGATTGTTGTCTTGATGTCGATGGTTGTCCATAAGACTTTGGAGAAGATGATAGTTGTGACAAGCATAAGGATTTCTGAAATGAGTATTCCCCCATACTTGTCTTTCAATTGGATCTTGGCAATTTTTTTTGATAAGGATTCAAGTTGACTTTCTTGATTTTGTGAAGTAGGATTTGATGTAATTTCTTTACTTGAGAGATTGGCATCACCGATATCCTTATCCTTTGATTGGTCCTTTTCCTCAACCCACTTAGACAAGGCATTTAGTTATTTCCCATCATTTGATAAACCCTGAGTTGGAGCTTCCCTATTGTGTGGTACAAAAGCATCTTGGGTTGTCTTGAGGGTGTTACAATATTGGGGGTTGTTTGAATCAACTGCAATAGTGATTTCCTGCCCATTGAATGGGAACTTCAAACACTGGTGATATGTGGATGGCACTGCTTGCATGTCATGAATCCAGGGTCTTGCTAAGAGTATGTTGTAGGTTAGCTCTTTGTCTAGTACCTGACATACTATGTCTTTGAAAATTGGTCCCACTTGAATAGGTAGCACTATTAGCCCTTGTGAAGATCTCTCCTCGTCATCATATGCTTTAATTGTGATTTTCCTCCTCTGATCAATAGCAATTTCTGAATAGCCCAGTGCACAGACAAGTTTCAAAGTATAGATATTTAGGCCAGCTCCTCCTTCTATTAGGATACATTTAACACGATGCTTGTGAATTAAGACCTCGATGTGTAGAGCAGCGTTGTGGGGATGATTGATAGATACATCATCATGTTTAGAAAAGGATAAGTAGTGTGGTGCAGTCAAATGTCCCACCATAGTCTGGAATTGACAAACCTCTAGAATGTTGGGTACCATGGTGGCAACTAGAGCTTGTTCCAAGATTTCCTTGTGAGCAGGAGAAATCTTGAGGAGTTCTAATATGGATATTTGTGCGGGTATCTTCTGCAACTGATCCACTATGTTATATTGAGTTGTTAGGTTAGCAATTGATTTGGATGTGGAAGGGGTAGCTCCTTTCAATGTTACCTTGGCTTTTCCTCGTGTGATTGCATTCATGGGTGTGTTGTCGTGTCGTTCCCTAATTTTGATAACATTGATTTGATGCGAGGCGGTGTCAACATTATGGTGATGATTTGTAATGATGTTTTTTCCATGTCCAATGGTGTCATTTCTTTTTGGGTTATCGTTGACAATAGTATTTGATTTGTCATGGGTTGGATCATCAACCACCTCAATATGCAAAATGGTGGTGTCATAGACATAGTTTGTGTTCTTTCCTTTGTTGTTTGATGAAGAGGACTCTCCCTTCTCATAGTTTGGTAGGGGGTTCTTGAACGCCCCATGATCATTGTTTGTTTGAGGTCCTTCTACAAATATCATCTTGTTGTCAATTAGATCTTGTATCAAGTGTTTCAACTACATGCAGTCATTGGTTTTATGTCCCTTGTTGCGGGGAAACTCACAGAAGTGGGTCTCGTTCTACCATGGGGGTTGAACTTGTGGTTCCCAATTTCTTGCTTCTGGTAAAGTTATGACCTTAGCTTCAAGAAGTTCTTTTAATGTTGATTCTGGTGATTTCCCAAAAGGTATGAACTTCCTTTGATTTGAATATGCTTTATACGATAGTATCCTAGGTCCAACATTACCTTGATTGATGCTTTGGTTGGCGTTTTGGTTGTTGCCTTGGTTGTGTCCTTAATTGTTTCCTTGGTTGTTACTTTGATTGTTTCCTTCGTTGTTGGGGGGACCATTGTTCTAATTAGTTTTGGCGGTGGTTGCAGTCAAATTGAATACAAGTTTTGCATTAGGGATTTCAACTACACCATCGTTGTTTCCAACGTTCTTGTTTCATTGCCAAAACTTGGGTTTGTCACCATTATTGTAATTTTTGGAGGAGTTTGATTAGTTGTTTTCATTGTATATCTTGATGACTCCTCTTTTGACTAGGGCATCCTCGATTTTAATCCCATTCTCAATCAATTTTTTTAAGGTTGGGGGACATTGTAATTCCAATCTATAACTCATCTCGTCATTAAGGTTGTCAATAAAGATTGCTATCTTTTCCTTTTCTGGTATGGGACGAGAGTATTGTGCAAATAACCTTCTCCACTTTTGCAAGAACACAAGGAATGATTCACCCTTATTTTGTTTTAGGTTACAAATATCTTTCATGGTGATGTCATGTTGGATGTTGTATGAATATCGGGTGATGAACTTGTTAACTAAGTCCTCAAAATTGTTAATTGGTGGGGTGAGTTTGGAGAACCATTCAAGACAATGTCCACCTAGGCTTCTTGGGAATAATCTTATCAAATAAGTTTCCTCATAGAAATATTCGAGACTCATGGTTCTAAATTCCCTTACATGATCAATCGGATCAGTTTTGCCATTGTATTTGTCATACTTTGGGAACTCACAATGTTTGGGAAAGGGTATCATGTGAATGCTTTGATCGAATGGATAAGGACAAATGTCTTCAATCAAGTATCATTTTGAAGTTCCCTTTTGCATGTCAAACATTTGTTGTTGGAGAGTCTTTACTAGATGAGTCAAGGCAACTACTTGTTTAGGATCATTTTCAGGATTTTTGGGTGGTGCTTTCAATTGATTCACATCAAAGTTTTCTGGTAATTTAGCACCTTGTTTAGCCAACATAAGGAGGTATTTTTCCCCATTTCATTCGAAAATATTTTCTAAACACTTGTGAAAATTGGGATCTTGTTCAACATGTTGGATATCTTCTTCGGTTTTTTCTTCCCCATCAGTGTTGTTGAGTCCATGAAAAGGATTCTCTTCCACCTCCTCCATGGTGTCTTGTGTTTCACTGTTTTGAGTTTCAATGGTTTGAGTCTCTATGATCAGAGTTTCAATGGTTAGGATTTCAATGTTTGAAGTTTCAATGATTGGAGTTTTAATTTTTGGCTCTTTAATGTTTTGATTTTCAAGTCCTTTTTCCTTGAGCTTTTGTTTTTGACCTTGTTTGAATGGGAATACAAGTGTTATAGTTTAGACTAAACTTTAATCTAGGTTTTGGAAAAGTACCAAGGGTTACAACGAAGCCAAATAGAATGACAAATTCTAATGAGACTAAGTTGGATTTTGACTATGTAGCTTCATTTCGTGACGAGAGGATGATAAATCCTGATGATGAAACTAGGCCTAATAATCAAAGATGTGATAAATTTGATGATGTTGGTACTTTTTGATGTTTAGATCTAGGTTTAGGTTTGAAAATTCCACTTGTATAGGTTCGTTTCGACACATTTAGAATTCTAAGGTATTTAAGGAGCGATCTTGGACTTGGAGTTTTGATTCAAGATGTGTAATTAAGGTACTCAAAACGTTGGAAAAGTCTTGGATTTTGACAATAGTACCTCGTGTATAACTCTAGATTATTCTTAGAAGCTTTCTTGTAAAAATTGAAGGTTAACCTTTCTCTAAAGTCGTAGAGCATAGAAAAACTTTTTTGATGTTGTTTTGGACTAAGAGGTTTGATATTTGGTTTTCTAATCTTGATCTTTTATGAAATCATCTTGTAAACCCCATATTTTGACTCTGTTTTTCCTAAGGAAAGGTTGAACACTGCTGAAAGGACTGATTTTCTGAAGATGGATGAACCTAAGTTACTATTTTAGGGTCTGCTAGAGGCACCAAAATAGAGACAAGAGGCACCAGAATAGGTGCAAGAGGTGCCACTTTAGAGACAAGAGGCGCCAAAACTCTAAAAACTGCCCAAAATGACTCTAAAACAGATGAATTACCCCCCCAAAGGTTTGTTTTCTCGGATTTTTTAATTATGTACTCGTTTCCCTCAATGGATGTAGTTCTAAATGAAGGTTTTCACTTTCAAAATGTAATGTTTTTGATGGTGTTTTTCTTGAGTTTCATTTTGAAGACACATCAAGTAGAATATACATTCCTAAGGCTATGTAAGATTGTATTCTTTTAGATTCCACGCAGGTTTTACCCCAACTGCACTATCTTTAGCTAATGAATTTAGAAGCTTGGTTGCACGGGCTCCCCCTTACAATGCACTCTCTTCTCAGGCCAACCAAGCTTCTAGTCCCCATGAAACTCCCATGGCAAACTAATCATCTCTACTAAAAATTGTGAGAATGTGGATGCACTCGCAACGACCATTGCTGCACCAAAGAATAGATAAAGGATTTGGCCAAACTACAACAAGGGTTTTACTAAGGACTTTCTGTTCATGGGGATTGATCCATGCGGTGAGAGACCATTGTTGTCCTTCTCATCGGAACCAACCTCGTGATACTGGCCTTTGTTCCAGTATCCACAATTATATATTGATTGGAAATGCGCTTGGCTTTAGCATGTTACCGGTTGGGTCGTTCCCTTGGGTGAGTATTTTTTCCCACAAGGCAAGCCCTCTAGGATAAACAAAAGCAAGCAAGCATACCCTTAGTTTGATCAATCTTTATTTCATATGAATAAAGAGAGAACACACGCTATATGCTCCACTTACACTCGCACATAAACAAGAACGGGTCTAGCTTTTTGGATCACCTAGTTAAGGGGAGAGCATATGCCTACCATCACATACAAAAGACACGGTGTTCATTAAGCAGTTAATTAAGCTATGTTCCTAACTTAACCAAAAGGAAACATGATATTCGTTAACCTTTTAATTAAGCTATGTTCCTATCTTAACCAAAAGGAAACAATTGAATAACGTCTAGTCCCTTGCAATATGTTAGTAGTTTATGTTTTGAGTCTTTGACAGCGAATCTGGGAAACCCTGCAAAAGCACAACATAGAATGTGAGTTTTCTGATTTGGTGAAAAATTGTAAGAGGCGCCAAAACAAAGGCAAGAGGCACCAAAACAGAGACAAAAAGTTCAAAAATAGAGTTAGAAAAGCTAGAACTCCTTGAAACAGTTTGCAAGAGGCACCAAAACAGGTGCAAGAGGCACCAAAACTCCAACAAGAGGCACTAAAACTCCAGAAACAGTGCAAAATGGTCTCAGAACAGATGAAAATGGTCTCGAAACAGCTTGCAAGAGGTGCCCAACTCTAAAAATAGCCCAGTTGGGTCTTGGAACAGGTGAAAATAGTCTCGAAATAGCTTGCAAGAGGCACCAAAACTCTAAAAAAAGTCCAGAATGGTCTTGGAACAGGTGAACATGGTCTTAAAACAACTTGCAAGAGGCACCAAAATAGGTGAAAATGGTCTTAGAACAACTTGCAAGAGGCGTCAAAACAGGTGCAAGAGGTGCCAAAATAGAGACAAGAGGTGCCATAACTCCATAAATAGCCCATAATTGTCTCAAAACAGGTGCAAAAGGCTCTCAAGTCTCAAATCTGAACCTGCGATCATAAAATTTGCAAAAAAATTTAAAAACAAGTGAGGCAAAGGCCCCACGGTGGGTGCCATTTTGTGTGTGTGTCAAATGTGGAGATATTTAATGTCAACACAAACCTTAATGAAATGGTTTACATTCAAAGTTTGATCAAGTAAACTATTCTATTTGTAATACAATCAAACCTTGTAAATACGTATCATTGTCCTCTATTTCTAGGGATTTATTAAACCATTTGGCCCTCAGATTTCTATGGGCACAATGGTCATTAAAATGAAAACCTAGAAAATGAGATTTGATGCTTAATATGCAAGCTAAGATGATTTCTATGTGCCAATGTGTGCAGGAAGGATTAGTGGTATGCTTCTAAATGAAAGAAAATGATGGAAAGGATGATGGATACGATGATAAACGACAGATGATGTTGATGATAAATGAACAAGTGGAGATGAGTGAGATGATGTCAAACAAAAATGAACTATTCATGATTATGCATATGCTCAAATGCAACAAAAAAACAAACTAATCAAAAATGAAACTATGATGCAATGGGGATGATAAAATGCAACTATGAAGCAATATGTTAATCTAGGATGAGAATGAAACATTAAACATGATATAAAATCTAGTTATAAGACTCCAAAAATGCTCCAAGCTCCTAAGAGAAACCTACATAGTAACTTTACTTCAAATGTGGATGATAAATGCAAAGGCAAGGGGGTGTATTTATAGGGTTTCTCAAGCATTTTGTGAGGTGGCACCTATCAACGGTCTAGATTCGAAGGAGAAAGAATAGACGATGGAGATGGAGAGAATCAGGATGTTGTCCCCTTGACCAAAGACAACATGCCATGTGTGTGGAGGAATCTCTTGACCAATGGGCAACATGCCATTTGGATGGGAGACCCAAGCGTGTGAAACAAAGACCCATGTGCTCCAAATTTGTTGGAAGTGTGGGAGAGTAAAGTCATGTGCTCTTTCCAATTGGTGGAAGTGTGTGAGGATAATTCTAATTAATAATTAGGATTATTTATTTTCATGTGACCTTTGTGAGGTGGCACAAGAAAAAGTAGTAGACATGTGCTCTAATTCTTAATCAGGATTAAGGAATATTAATTAAATAAACATGTTTAGGATACTTTGTTTATTTAATTATTTAGAAGAATATGATTTTGGATAATTAAGAGAAGAGTGAACAATATAAATAAAGTGAGACTTTATTTATACGTAGTCGAAACATTAATCAAATAGCTTGTATTTAATTAATTGAATATGATGACCGTTTTTAGGTGTATACACCTTTGACTGTTGTTGTGAGGTTGTCTTGGTACTTTTTGCAGTCCAAATGCAAGTCATTGAGGCCCTCACACATGACATGTTCACTTGCACATTTGAAAAAACCTTGGTAGGTTGCTCCATCGCCTTCTCTTTCGGCTACGTTGGGGTTGTCTGTGCTTCTACTTCCTTCTCCTTTCCCTTGTTGGTATACATTTCGGCCTCCTCCGGATCGACATCTTCATCGTCGATTGTGTCAAAATCAGTATGCTCTTCATTCCACAATTTATCGAATCTTTCATCCATCTCTATGCTCTGATAAGGGGCATGAAGGCATTGGATTTCTTGTTGGTAGATCCATAAATCCTTAATTCTATCCTCGCTTCAGTTTTCTTTTCTTGAAAAATCATTGTGTAGAGTGGCCTCGATTTGACACTTCTCATTATACTTTTTTGAAGGGAAGTAGAATTTAAGCCATGGTGTCCTACTATCCTCGGTTGGAATATGAGCTAGGTCAACCAATAACTCATCTTGGTCCTTTACTGGGTTCCAGAGCTTCTCCCAGTAAGGTCAGGGGTTGTGCGTTACCTTGACATGTTCATTTGGTAAGTCATTTTCGAGGTTGTAATGCCACTTATTACAAATCCATACTAGCCCTAGATGAGCTAGTTTCGCCTCTAGCAGCTTATGCGTCTTCTTCTTAGCCATAACCACCATTTTAAAGCTTAGCGGGTAGGTGAAAAATCCTTTCTTCTTGGCTAGTCCTCCACAAAATGTATATTCAATAATTGATACTTCTTGGAACATTTCGAGGGCTAGCACCTGGTTTGTGAGACATGCTGAAAGCCGGAATGGTTCCTTGGTAAAGTCACACATCTAAATGAATGTGAAATCTTCTCCCAGAAACTAGTCGCATTTCAGAGTGAAATTCTGCATATACTTTGTCTGGTCTATGGTGATCCGGTAAAGACCGCCATCCTCACTCAAATCTTGCAGAATCAGAGTCAAGAAATAATTTGAAAATGCATAATAATCATAAGTTGAGGATAGGAGAGGAGTCCATATAGAAACTAGTCTTCTTGTTCCCTTTTCATCAAATATAGCCAACCTCACATGTTTTTTGAAGTCAGGGTTCTGATGCAAAAACATATGGGCAAGGAAAGAAGGAAACCTAAACCTCTGGTGCATTTTGTATGCCCTTATTTGCCTCAGCATCTCCTCAATGATGAATTCAGTGAAGTCATAGCAGAAAAAGGAATGTTGCCTACGCAACTAAAACCCTAGACCCAATTCAAACTCTTGAACATACTTGTCGGTGTTTAGGCCAAAAATAAAGGCCATCATTGAAAATGCATCCTGTAGGTCTACGGGGAAAGCATTGTGTGCCGCCAGAATCCGTGGTGGCTTTTTTTTATCTTCCTTGGGTCTTTTGGTTTCTTTGTTATAAAAATCTAATGCAAAATCTCTGGTTTTCCATATTTTCTCTCCCTTTGCTGGAGTGAATGGCTCTACCTTTTCTACTCTAGAGCTTTGTTCAAGTATGCATAGCATGTTTCAGATAGCTTCTAGGAAGAGATTAACTCTTATCTCTCAACCTTCGAGGGTGTTGGTATCCGGGTTGAAATGATTAATGGCCTCGTCGACTAGCTCTAGGCAATATTGCACAAATGGGACCATATATTGTGGAATCCTGTTGAACCACTGCTTTTGCGCCAAAGAATCTGGGTCACTAATTTTCTTCATCCTTTTGCAGGTTGCCTCCCTCAAAGTCTTAGGGTTCTTCACAGGGATGGGATCATGAATTTTATCCCACTCCTCCTTTATTTGGCTCTAGTCTTTGTGGGTATTTTGTTTTTCTGAGGCCTGCGTGTTTACCCACTTTGGCTTGTCTGGTATCCCAGGAGAAGCGTAAGATACGTCTTCAAAGACATAGGTGGCTGGTACTGCACACATGGCATCAAACAAACTTTGTGTTGCCTCTCCTTGTGTTTCTATTTGAGAAATTTCAACCATTTTTCTTTTGCTATAGATTTCTACTATTCTCAAATTTTCTGCAATTCACCTCGGCTCTGTCTGCACTCAACACTCTTTGCTCTAGGTAGCGTGCTAAAAAATCTTTCACAATGTTAGCTTCTTGCATTCAATACTTAGCTATTTCTTTCTTGGGGTAGCCAACAACGCTCGCCTTTTAGAATTAAATTCAACATGTACTGCCAACTCTTTGCTTGTGCGAAATGAACTCCTTGCCATTTTGAAATGACAAGAATTCATAATGACATTTGATAATGATGTCCTATAGCACGATTTTCTTGGAAATTGAGCTAGTGATTGAAAGTGGTTTAGGTGTCACATACTTTAGCAATTAATATCCCAAAAGGAATGATTAAGCCAAAATATGCAATAAGTGCTTGAAAAGATATGAGTTCTGCCTTGGAGTTTGAAAAATGCCTGCAATGCGACACATCAGCACTTAGTCGTGCAGACTATCACAAATGACTGCCACCAACTTATGCTAATTAATTAGCTCTTATTAATCTTGCACGCAACAAATCATACCTAGCAGACGCAATTGGGTGGGAAATTTGAGCAAGCTTTGGTGGGATTTTCGAGTTAGTACTTGATTATCATCATGCTTATGGCACACAAATTACCTTGCATATCCTAGCTATTTCTATAAATAGGTGCTTTGGCAATAGAAAAATCACACTTAGCAATTTGGGAAGAATTGGTAATAGGAAGTTAGGCAGAATTTGGCATTAGCAGTTGCATAGATATTAGTATCAGACAGTTGCATAGAGCTTGCTACCGTGAATACCCCTATTGGGCTAGTTTGTAACAAGTCCCAGATAACATTCCTAGGTGAAATCTCGAATAGGCGATTGAAGAGAATGACCAAGAATAAGCATTCACTGGCTATCATAGCTATGAAGTGGGTTCTGGGGAGGGACTGTAATGAGTATGAGGATAAATATCAGGTCAATACTGATGTGTGTTCTCACTTTTTTGCCTCTTTACTTGATATTCAGGTTCCCTAGCCGATGATCCTTCACTTGGTACTTGAAATATTTCTGAAGCGCTACTTAGGCGGTCTTGGAGAGGTGGTGACGAATGTTGTGTTTGGTCTGGGCCTTCCAATGGTGAGTGACCTTCAAAAGTATATTAAAGAAGATGCAATAGTACCATGGGTGTCATTTTTGAGTGGGTTTCACATCCAGTCACATGAAGAGCATCGTCAAAGGGTGACTTGCGCCTGCCACTTCCTAATTTGTTGCTACAATATGGTGCCCTTCTACGATGTTGACTGATATACTAACTTCAGGAACCTGGTGCTCCCTCCACCATTGGCCATTGCTCTAGTTGATGTTGTTGCTGCTCCCAATGCTCCTATTGCCATTCCTGCTAATGTTGTTATTCCAGACACTGCCACAGATGTTGTTGTTGATGCTTCCATTGCTCCTGCTCGAGACTAAAAACTTTTTATGTTTTAAGAAATCATCATTTTGTTAATCCACTTTTTGTATATACGCCTGAAAAAGGCCTTACCACACATAAATATGAAGAAACTGCAGAATATATAGATATACTCTAAAATCATGGCCTTGGAGCCATTTTGAAATGTATTACCGAAGTATATATTTCCATATATAATGAATATACAACTTATATTAAAATTTTGTCGCCTTTGCCTTTTGATTTTGCAATGTGGGTTCTCTTTTCCTTTTCTACACATATGTGTTCATTTCAATTTTGCTTATGGGTGTCATTTTTCTTTGTCTCATGGGTTGCAAGTTACTTCTGTCTACCCCTTGCAATAATGGGTTCCATTTATTTTTTCCTTCCTCGCATAGATGAAATTAATTGAAAGATCGACTGACAAAAACATGAAAGAAAAATAATTACACTACTCACATATTTACACTAGCAGAATAATTGTGAAGCTTAATTAAACAATTTTAGGTGAACTCTATTAACCGGAATACCCAATGCTTCCTACTCCATATTTTCTAATTCGAATGCATTATGTCGCTTACAGTGAATTATTTTGAAAGGGCCTTCCCATAGATTGTCAAAATTTTCGTGTTGGCCTAGCTTTGCAGCCCTTTCGTTGAATTTTAACACTAGGTCCCCGCACTTCAGAGCTTGGTTCGAGGATTTCTTGTCGAACCATATTTTAACCACCTGCTGGTGTTGGACATGGCTATCAGGGCCTTTCCCCTTTTTTCTTGCATTTCCAGCAACTCGGCCAACTCCACCTCCATGGCACCGTTTTGTTCTACCTCAAGAGATTTGAGCAGTTGTAACACAAGAATCTCCATGGAAATGGGTAACAACACTTCTTTCCCATATACTAACTCATATGGAAAAGTCTTGAGGACTTGCTTAGGAGTTATGCAGTCAGCCTAGAGCACTGCTCGAAGGTTTTTATGCCATTCTCTTTGGTGTTCTAACTTGATTCTTTTAATGAGTTAGACAAAATTTTTGTGGTCGACTCAGCCAGGACATTCCCTTGTGGGTAGTAATTTGATGATGTTTTCAAGATTATGTTATGTACGAGTGTGAATTGACATACCTTAGAGCCTAGGAAATCCTTGGTGTTGTCAGAGATGATGGTCTTTGGCGAGCCGAATCTCGTCACTAGTTCCTGAAGGAAGTCCACTATCTCTGCCTCCGTTGCATTCTTTAGGGGCATGGCTTTGGTCCACCTGGTAAAGTAGTTTGTGGCTGTTAGAATCCATTTGTTTCTAGTGCTGGAGGCAAGATTGATCATCCTGATAAAATCAAGGCCCCATTGTGCGAATGGCTCATCAACCACTATCGGATTGAGAGGCATTGCAAAAAATTTATTTCTTCTTGCGAAGAATTGGCATTCCTTGCAAGCTTTTACTAAGGAGTATGAGTCATTAAATAGCGTAGGCCAGAAGTACCTAGTGCACATGATTTTGATGGCGGTGGTCTTCACAAAGAAGTGTCCTCCCGCGGGACTGTTGTGGAAAGTGTGAAGAATTCTTTTCGCTTGCTCCATGGTGACACACTACAATAGAATGTCATTGAAGTTACTTTTAAAAAGGATCCCTTCGATGAGCGCATGCCTGTTGTTCTGTAGTTTGTAGAATCTTCTCTTCTGAGGAGGAAGGCCCAGTGGATATTTTCTGGTGTGCATGAACCTTACTCTATCCGCCAGCCAGCAGCCTTCGAATTCAGACTCATTGGTTAGAACCAGCTCTGGTTGCTCTTCTTTGGTTGTCATTTCCTTATCATGGGCCAAATATTCACATAGTCCTCCTCCTCGGAAGGTCTTTGTAGGCTTGAACTCAATGTCGTATTCAAGGATCTTAGTGATCCAATTGGCCCTCTTTTCAGTTATTTCTCCTTCCATGATGTATTTGCGCACACTAGAATGTGTGACATAAACAATCACTTTGTTGCAAGATATAAGATGTTAGAACTTCTTAAGTCCCTTAACAATTGTGAACGCTTGCCTTTTGATGAAGTTGTAGTTCATCTCATATTCCTTTAAGGTCCAGGAGTGAAATGCTATCAGATGTTCTCCCTTTCCTTCATCATCCTTTTGAGTTAAGACAGTAGCAATGCTTGACTTGCTATTGAATACAAATTATGAAGTCCTTGGACAGGTCTGGATATACCAGCATAAGAGTTGAAGAAATAACATCCTTAACCTTCTTGAAGGCTTCTCTATCTTCTTTATTCCATTTGAATAATTGATCATTTTTTAGCATCAAGGTGATTGGTCTGATTATTCTTGCAAAATCCAAAATGAATTTGCTTACAAAATATACCTTCCCGAGGAAAGACTGGACTCCTTTCTTGTTGACCGGTAGGGGAAGCTCTTTGATTTTCTTCACCTGCTCAGGATCAATTGCAATTCCTTCTTTGGACACTACATGTCCCAACAGTTTGCCTTGCGACACTTCGAAAACACATTTTTTTGGGTTCAGGGATACCTCGAACTCCTAAATTTTTTTGAAAACCATCTCAAGGTGATCAAAGTGATCATCCTTATGCTTGGACAATACAGTCAGATCATCCAAATAGATTAGGATAATCTTGTTAATCAATTCGTTGAAAGCGATGTCCATTGCCTGTTGGAAAGTGGCTCCTACATTTGAGAGGCTAAAAGGAATTTTAGCATATGTGAACATTCCCCACTTGGTAGTGAATGTTGTTTTATGTCAGTCCTCTTCTTTGACCCAGATCTAGTTGTACCCAGAGAAATTGTTTAGTAGAGAAAACATTTCAGGTCCTGCCACTATTTGCAAGATTGACTCCATGGAAGGTAATAGGTAGTGGTCATTTAGGGATGCTTTGTTTAGGTCTTGAAAGTCAAAACATAAGCAGATATCTCCATTCTTCTTTCGGACTAGAACTAGGTTGGATACCCATGTGTTGTGTTTGATCAAGAAGATGATTCAAGACTGAATTGACTTTGTTAGCTCTTGCACCATTAGTGCCTCAATCTTCAAATTTACTGGTCTTTGTTTTGGTAGACAGGTTTTGCTCCTTTCGTCAGCTCTATTGTATGCTAGATGATTTCACGATCATATACCTTGAGGTCATCATATGACCAGGCTACTACTCCTTGATACTTCTCACAAAAGTTAATGAGCCTCTCCTTATTGTGATGCAAAACATCCTTCCCAAATTTAAGCTTTCTTCTATCTCTGACCTGAAGGTCCACATAGTCACTTTTGTCTACTACAAACTTCCTTTTATCATTTCTCGCATCATCATAATCGAATAATTTTTTGAGAGTGACTAGCCCCTTTGGAAGCTTGTTAGACTTTAGTTGAATGATTTGTTCCTCATAGGCCTCAACAATCATCAGTTGGATTTGGTCAACAAACTCTCCTAACTGCTGGATGAATGAGGCAATGTGTTCATTGCTCTCAAACACTTGCCAACTCTGATCATTATCTGGAATTGCCAACCATACTATCACTCGTACAGAGTGTTTGTTATGAATTAGGTTGGAGACATGATCAAATTGAGATCTGATTGCGGCCATGCGATCTGCATCAACATTTTGTTCTCTAGGCACTGTTTGGATATTGAAGGATTTGAAACCCTCAATCAGGTCCCATACTATATGTCTATAGGATTGCATTTGAACATTATTTGTAGCAGAAATTCCTCAGACTTGGTTGACTACTAGTTTGGAATCTCTAAACGCCATTATTTTCTTGATGCACATCCACTCTACAAGGCTTAAACCTTGCACTAGGCCTTCATATTTAGCTTCATTGTTTGAACAAGTGATCTGGAAGTGGAAGTGGAAAGACCTCAATGTATTTTGATTGTGTGTGGATGTCAAACATATCTCAGCTCCTGAGCCGCTTTTCATCTTGCTCCATCAAAGTGCAGCACGTCCATAGCTCTTAAGCTTGGTCACTTTCAGGTTTTTTCACGACCTTCATAAGCACTTGATCTTCATCATAGATGACATAGGTGCCTAACCTGGTAGCATGATAGTTTTTGAAAGGATCAATGTCTATATATTCACTCAAGAGAACTTCCTTTGAATTCATCCGGTCTTTGGTCACCTTTTCATCCTCCAGTAGCTCAGTGCAATATATCTCCTCTTTGGTGAAAGAGGTATTGGTAGCCTCAAAGTTGATCATGGCTTCATCGGCCACATGCTTTGAATGCAGAGGTTTGGATATTATCTTCATTTTAGCCTCGTGCTTGGTCCTTAGGACCAAGTGTGACCAGTACAAAGAAAGATACCCACCTATTTTTGAAGTGAATTCCTAGGATAGGCAGAGGCCGAACATGGGAGGAACGTCTATGATCACAGTATCTTGTGGAACTGTGATGCTAGGGCAAGAGAATAGAGTCAAGGGGAGGTCTTTGATGAGACTTATGATTTTGACTTTGTTCCCATCAAGCTGCATAACCCCCCTCTTTAAAGGTTCATAGCTAAGTCCTAAGGTTTTAGCTATCTGCTTAGGCATGACTATGGTGCTAGCGCCAGATTCAATCATGGAATTATGTAGTAGTTTCTTCCCCACAATAAGGGTTAGAAAAAAGGGCTTGGGTTTTGGCTTATCTCTCACTTCGGTAGAGGCTTCCTCTATACTATTTATAAGAACTTTGATAGGAGGTGACAAATCAATGGCCTTTCCTTTTTGTGATTGCTCCATTGGCTCATTGATTAGATCTTCTGGAGAGCCTTTTGCAGCAATGTCTTCTTCTTCAGAATAGCTAAGATATCCCAAAGAGACACATTAGCAGATGATTTTTTCATTTGTTCCACCACATTAAACGGTGGCGGATTTGGAGGCTTCTGCTCCTTAGCTTTGGTTATCACAATTTCCATTTGTGGTAGACATTGTTGTGCCACTGCGGAGGTATTGGGTTTTTGGTTGGAAGCACTTTTAGGCTACATACTGATTGGTTGCGGGATGACTGGTTCACCCGTGAATCTCCTTTTCGAGTGAGTTTTGTAATCTGATTGCACTTGCGGGGATTTGGATGTAGATGCATCAGTGGAAAACACCGCCTCTTCTTCTTCCATCCATGAGAAGAGCGTGTGATCGAGAGCAATATTTTTTTCTTGCTCTAGGGACATCCCTTCCATTTGCGCGGTGAGTATCATGTTTTCCATTTGTAGAGAGGCATATACATAACCTCCATGGTCTAACGTCGCGCCTTAACTGCGATGTTCTGCCACCTTTTGATGTAGATTTTCGTGCAGGTAGTTTCAGGGCATATGTGCATCGCCACAGGGGAAGCACTAGGGGTTGATGTCATCAACTAAATTGTTTTGCCCCGCCGTCAGTTCTCTGCTCAAGCTTGGGTTAGCACTTTGCAGCGGAGTGGGTATTGGCACTATCTAATTAGTTGTTTAAGCCTCTGGATTTGTGCAAGTTCCTCCTTGGAACTGGTTTTGTTGGTAGGAAGATCTTCCACCTTGATAATTTTCGTAAGTTGTCTTCAGAGGTGCAAACTGATTCCGCTTGATGGTAGTTATTTCATTGGCCATAACCCACAACATCTCCTTGACGTCGCTTATCTCATCCTTTGAAGAGCTGGATGTGGAAGCAATGCTCTGTGGTGCGCCCATATATGTGTACACAGATTGAGGAGGAGCAGGCACATTGGTAGATGGTGTCCCCTGGGAGGGAACTGATATCTTAGGAAACATAGGCATGATGGGCCAAGGCGACAACTTTTTGGCATCTATCAGATTGTTCTCCACTTTGACTGCGACACTGTATGCACCCGGTATAGTGGTTCCGCCAAGGGACTAGATCATCATTGAGATGTCGGTGTTGATGGATTTCAATTAGAACATGAATGCCAAATCGGTGGGCGGGCGAATAGCAGCCTGAATTCTCTGCCAAGTTATATGGAATCGAGCATTGAAGTTAGTCATGGTTTCATATGGGGCTCACTTTATGATTTCCAACTGATGATATTGTAAGGACCTATCTCCATCATTCGAGTATCTTTCATAGAAAGGGTCTCTGAGTTGATCCCAGGTAGTGATGGTATTAGCTTGCAGCGTGCAGTACCAATCCAGTGCTTTACCTCTAAAAGAGGCTGCGAGCAACCTTAGCGCTATATTTTGGTTTGTAACTTCGTGCACCAGACACATGTTTGCCACATCTTGCAGATGTTCGGATGGTGTTCTTGAGCCATCTCTGATAAATTTAGGTATAACTTTTAAAGCAAAGACTGAGATAGGGGCCCAAATGGCGGGTGCTACTAGTGCTACAAGAGGACTTCCGTCATCCCACGCCACATAATTTATGTTACCGATTGGCAACATGGCTAGCGGAAGGGGAGGAGGGAGTAGAACGTTCACTACATGGGTTCTAGCTTATACTATTTGAAGTGGCGACACTAAAAAATTAGGGTTATTCGTTGTTTGGGACCTAGTAACAGGCCGATGGCTCATACACCCTCTTTAGATTTAGATTCATTTAAGCAGTCCCACTAGGCGTGCTAGAAAAAAGAAATTGTTGATGCCAAAAAATGGCAAGGTAACAACCTTTATGGGAAACTCAGTTAATGGGGGGACCAATTGCGCTAAACTGAGTGACCTCCGAGTTTTTAAAGAAGCCGACTTCTTCTGTATTTGGTGTTTTGGAATGTGAAAAGGAAGCATATATAAAAAAATAAAGATCTAACTAAGGCGATGCGCCAAGGGATAGATATAGGCACGATAATCTATCTTTTGGGATGTGATTTAAGGGCCTGATCAACAATCTGCTATGTTCCAGAATAACAAAAATCAAAGATGAAAACTTGAATAATTTATTCAATGACATAAAATAATTCCCATACACATTTAATGAAAAGAAGAGTTAAAGACATGGTCTAGACTATAAAACTTGTATTAAAAGCATAAAAGTTCTACAAATAAACAATTAAGGACAATAATGGCACAGTATAATGTTTTATGAAATAGCTTAAGAAAATAGAAAGGCCGAACAATGGCACAGTTTGTGAGTCTTATAAAATAATCTAAAAGCAATACAAAAGGCCTGGTGTCTTTCCTCTAATTTTTGTATCTTTTGAACTTGATTTTGGGAGGAAGAAGCAGTATATATAGATAAAAATCCCACCGCCTAGTGGGCAATAACAGAAAAGATCTCATATCATGAGCAATGATGCCTGTGACAATGATTTCCCTCGACCATTACAACAAAAACGATTCGGGCCGTGGAATGGAGTTGTTCTTGAAACAGATGCATCCCCTCTAAATGATGGCAGTGGTCCCAACAAACTCTTGTGCAGACATGTGTCATTCATCCAGGAAGGAAGTTAGAACACGTGGCAATATGATGGGGCACGTTGCTCGCTCCCTCCTTCCTTTCGATGAAGTCCCCACAAAAGAGACACGCGTCAACAGGTCGGGGCCTGATCGTTGATTCCTCCTCCTTGCGATAAAAATCCCTGCGGTAAAAACACGTGGAGGAAGTCTCTACCACCGGCGCTGACTGTGGGGTCCACCAAAAAGTGTATGCAGATGGATGCTACGTGGCACGCAGACGAAGCCCGATTAAAAAGCGAAAGGGAGCAACTTTGAAGTGTTCGCAATGTTGACACGTGGAAGCATGGCAGAAGCCAGTATGAGAGTGAAGGAAGGATTCTCTGCGAGGAGTGCCTAGCTAACACGTGGTGGCAGCGGATGAAGTTCTACAAAAAGGAGCTCGATGATGTTCAAATAAATGAGGCACGAGTTGGTACTTAGCAAAAACAAAAAACCACCCGAAGGGAGCTCGAGGAATTTAATATTCACAGGTTTGATCATTAGTTTTTATGTCATTTATCCTATTATGATTTGTGCTATGAAAATTCAAAATAAGTGATCTTTTTAGTTTGATCCTCATCTTATAGATGAACCAAGACTATATTTGAAATAATATTTATAGATAATGAGCAACAAGTGGTATGTAAATAATTATAGGCACTTAGAATTCTATTTGTCATTCTTCATCTTGTGTGGTTGTTTATATTTGATTATTGATGAAATTGTTGTTGTACTGACCATATTATTTATTTTTCAGGGTGATGAAAAGTAGATTTATCATGCATTTAATGGAATTTTAGATATTGTCTTTTATTTGAATATTCTCTTCACCTTTTCACACAGTGCCTACTAAACTACCCCTTTCAACTATTCATCATTTCTTCTACTTGCTCACTTGTCATGTGTAGGTATGCTTGTTCTTATAATCTACCCATTCTACTTTTAAGGTTTGATGAGCCTTTTACTGCTGTCCATCTTTAACTTTTAACTACTCCATTCATGATTGTCATTTATGCATTCTCATAGTTTTGACCTGTAAACTCAATAATCTCCCCTATCTTCTATAGATTGTCACTTATCATTGCTCCTCATATCTTGTCATATTTTCTTTGAACCATGAATCATGAGAACTGTTAGTCTAGAAACTTGAACATTCCATAATGTTGTAATGTCCATATAGACCATGTTGAACCCCACATCCTTGTGAGGGATCTAGATGCCACTGTTGGAGGCTCTAATGGCTGGCATTATTCTTCTAATTCCGTCTCTTTCACAGTGAGACTAGTTCACTAGCCCTTTACTCACAATTTACTACCTTTCTGCGATATTTGTGATTCAAGGTTCATTATTCCTTTGTCATTACATGGTTGTATTGTGCATCCAATGATTGCACTTACATTCATGGCCACAAATCTTCATGAATGCACTTGCATTGTCATTTAATATCTTCATTGAATTTTGAAAGATATTGCTTGAGAGAATGAAATATTAATGTCTACCCTTCCACCTTAGATCTATTGCTTGTTAAACCCTCTCATCTTGACATGTAAGTGCCTTTCCTTCTCAAGTGAACTATTGTCATGGAGATTGCACCCAGAATGCTAAGTTTACACGCTCAACAATGTTGTGAAACATGGAAACATCTTCGAGCCTTTGTTGTCATGTGGGATCCTAAACCCTCGTCGATACCCCTTAAAATTCTTCAATGTCTCCCTCACTGACATCTTAAGCTTTTGGTGTAGTGGCAGTCAATTTATGTTAACAAAATTGGTGACTCTGTTGGGGAGGGTTTGACTCCCACTCTTGACACTCTTTTCGTCTCGCAGTCGACTGTGTTTGTCAACCTCTCGACTGGGGGGTAAAATATTGTTACATGGGACCCTCAACCCTCTTTAGTACCCATTAAACCTCTTTGATGTCACCCTCACTAACATCTTGGGATTTTGGTGTAGTGGTAGTCGGTCTGTGTTAACAAAATTATGATAATCAAATTCTATAATTAAAGTCCAATAAGTTGGACTAAGAAATGTAAGAACAACTTTGAAGAAATCAAGGAGGCACTTGTAGCAGCCCAAACTCTTATTAACCCAAATTTTGATAAAGATTTCATATTATATGTATTTGGGAGTGTTGACACAATTTTAGCCATGGTTTGTCGGCAAAATGAAGATGGATTAGAGCAACCCATGGCTTTCTTTAGTCAAGTTCTGGATGATTATGAAGTCAAATGCTCATTCATAGAAAATTATGTGTTAGTTGTAGTAAGAAGCCTTAAGAAATTTAGGCATATGCTTTCAAATAACAAAATACAACTACTGGTTGCCCATCCAACAGTCAAGGATTTTCTGCTTAGTAAGGATATCAACGATAAAAGAGTAGGTTGGATTACAAAAGTAATGGAGTATGATATTGATATAAAAGTCACCAAGCTTGTTAGAGGAAAAGATCTATGGAACAACTTGCTGGTAATGAACAAAACAACAAAGTAACTAATGAGCAAGTTGCAACAGTGCTCAATAACGAAGAACAAGTTGTTGTTCCATCTTCAACAACAAATTGGATTCAACAAATGATCCATTACTTACATACTGGTGACTATCCTAAATGTTTGGACATGTCAAAACGAAGGTATTATAGTCTTCAATCCATCCCTTATGTTGTAATTGATGAAATTTTGTATAAAAGGGATTTTCATGGTGTTTTACTTAGATGTGTTGAACCAAAACAGATTGAGAAAATTTTGAAAGAGTTTCATGATGGGCCCTCTAGAGGCCATTTTGCACCAATAACCACAACTTTGAAGATAATGAGAGTTGGGTAAATTTATTTAAAGATTCCCATGCTTGGGTCAAAAAATGCAATAAGTGTTTAATATTTGCAAGAAAGCAAAAGCTTGCATCTATGCCTCTACATCCAATTCAAGTGGAGCAACCTTTTGGCAAGTGGGGACTTAATTTCATTGGTCCCATTAATCCACCTTCAAGTGTTGGGCATAAATGGATACTTACAACTACAAATTACTTTACGAAGTGGATTGAAGCAGTTACACTGAAGGATGCAAATGAGACTTCTGTTATGAATTTCTATCAAGACTTGGTTTCTAGGTTTGGTACCCTAGATTCAATCATTTCTAATAATGCATTAGCATTCATAGGTTTAAAAGGTTCAAATTGGTTAGTTAAGAACAAAATTTAACTGAATAATTCTTCAAACTATTACCCTCAGGGTAATGGACAAGCAGAGTCCACTAGCAAGAACTTAATCAAGATCATCAAGAAGACAATTCAAGACAATAAGAGAACCTAACATGATAAATTGAAGTTATCCATTTGGGCTGATAGGATAACACCTAAGAGAGCAACAAGTAATTCACCCTATGTTTTAACGTATGGTAAAGAGGCTAAAATTCCTATCTTAGTTGAGCCGCCTATCTTAAACATGATCAAAGAACTAGATTTGCTTAATGAAGATCCTATGGAAATTAGGCTTGCATAGCGAATATAGTTGGAAGAAATAAGAAAAGAGGCATTAAGGAACTTGGAAATTCATTAAGCTTAGATGGAAAGAACATTTGACAGAAAAGCAATCCCAAGAGTTTTCAAGGAGGGAGATTTGGTATTTAAATGGGATGAACTTATGAGCAGACCAGGTAAACACACAAAATTTGATGCCATGTGGGATGGCCCAACATTATCACAGAGTGCAAACAACATAATGCATTCCAGATCTTAAAGCTAGATGGAGAGGTTTTGCCAATCCCTGTCAACGGGATTCACCTCGAGCAGTGCTATTGAGGATCAAAGTTTGCATATGTACATAGTAGAATAGTGGTTTTTAGCTAATAAGTGCCCATGGCACATTTCATTTCATTTCAATTCTATTTTGTTTTTCAATAATGTGTAGATGCACTATTTGTTGGCCATATCCTAAATAAAGCCATGATAGTTTTTGTTTTGTTTTGTTCTACTGCTGTATAGTTCCAAACAATTGAGTTATAATGGTTTCAAGAGTTTGAGAGGGGAAAAATTTGACTCCATGCCCAATGGATTGTGAAGGCAACCAGTCTAGCATGCTTAGCAGGCAAGCATTCAACAAAAATCACTAGAAATGTTACCAAAACTTCACCTATAGCTCATTTTGGTCAAGCTAAAACATTTGTTACATTTAAGTTGAAAGGTACTTCAATAAATTTTTGCTAATCCTAGTCATTTGCATTTGAAGTTTCAAGTGGAGCTCAGTTTTTATTATGCAGTGATTCACAACAAAAAGAGATTATTCAAATTGCATAATATTGTTGTATTTCATTCATTTTGAAAATGAAAATGTATACAATGTTGTTGTTTCATTCATTGAAGATCAAAAGAATGCTTAAATATCCCAAACAAGTCGTGTGAATGACTGAATTGATTTAATTCAACAATGTATGCAAACTATACATCTGAAGATAAGTAAAGAAAAACACATGAGAAGAGATCATATCCGTTATTGCCTTAAGGGCTGGTGTCGATGTTGGTCCTTCAATCTTCAGCTTGATCCTTCTATCTTTAGCTCCTCACATTCCCAATCTCTAGATGCACCTGTAGATGATTGAAAGATTTTGTTAGAGCTCAGGACATGAAATCTAATCACATGTTTCATCAACAAACATATAACTTACAACTACGATGCATTAAATCAACTCAACCATTATCAGATAAATGCAAAAGAGCCAAATCAGATCATTGAATGAGAGTCAAATCATCAGAAAGAGCATTGAACTTCACTATCTTTTCTAACTAGTTTGCTCATTGTGCAGGTACAGGTTCATCTTTCATTTCATGATTCATCTTTTTCAACATTTCAGTATGTGGAGATCAATGGGCTCCCACAAGGGTTGAGCCCATCATACTGCATCCTCTCATTTACAGGAGAGAAGCAAAGGCATGTCTTCATCATTATATAAAAATGAATGCAATTCATAATAGCCTTTTTACTTACATTCAATGAGCATTCACCATCTTATATTGTTTGCTTCCAAAATAATGCCTTCTTAGTATGCTGAAGACTTGAGAAATAAGCATGGATCACATATTTATGGAGGTCACAAGCATCCATAATGCATATCATAGTTATGAATGCAAGTAGTGTTCTAAAAACCAAGACAATCCCATATGCAATGGAAGTGAATCATCACAGACCAATGAATAATGAAAGTAATATATGTTGTATGGTAAGACAATCATAAGTGTATAATGGGAGATAAAAGCTTAAATCTATGCAAATTGTCAAAGGAGTAATCTTCATGCTATGACAACACTATTAAAGTGATGTTCACGTGACAGTCTTGAGATTAATGAAAAAATAGTCACTTAAAGCAGAGAGTAGCATGTTTTAGGAACAATGACATCATCTCTAAAGGCATTTATGATAGTCAATCAACACCAACACTGTCAACTGAATGTGCAAATATGATGGAACCCACAAGATAAAATCTTCATTTTGTGAAATGGATGAAACCCATGTCAGGTATTCAAAGCCATAACCAAGCAAAATGCTATAGACGCAAACCCTCTTGTTTTCAAAACAAAGTGAAACCCTTAGTTTTGTTTCTTTCATTTGCAAATATTTCTTTAAAGAAGGGAAGAACCCTCAACCTGAGAGAATAGAAAAAGCCAAAATGAAAACCCTTAGTGAAGCCAAAAATGAAGACTCAGTTTTCATTGCTACAAAATGCAAAAGAATAGAGACAAGTTGCAACCTAGAGAAAGTAACTGAAACCCAAATTTTTTTTTTCTGGTTTTCATGTTAAGTTTTTATAAAGAAAGTCATATCTTCTAAGGCCGCAACCCATACAAGGAGTGAACCCATATTTTTAGAGCTAAAGCTCGCGACCTTTGCAAGTGAAGGGTTAGCAAAAAATAATAAGTTTTCATCATTTTTTGTTGCAGATCTACACCTTTTTACACCATGGAGTCAAAATAAAGAGAAAAGCTGCCACATAGAGAATTTCAATGATGAAATATGCGGCCTGGTAAAATAACATGAATACCATTGTGAAGGTATTGCTACAGATGAAAAGAGAATAAAGATGAGGTCGCGACCTGGAGTGCAATCCTCATGACAACATGAATATCTACATGAAAATGCACTATAAAATGTTTTATACTCTTATATCATTACCATGAGTCATATACCTCCTAGAGCCCTTACCATAAAGGAAAATGATTATGTATTTTTTAATAAATTGTCATCTTTAGCATTCTGATGACCATTAAATTTCAAGAAAGGAAACAAACTAGTAGTGTTTCTCACAATATTGAAGACATTGCTCATAGTTTAACACAAGATTTATACTATGCTAGTTTGCTATCAGATTCCCTAAACTCAGAAAAACACTTCACACAATCTCCAAGTACTCCATCAAAGCCTAAATCCTTAACAATAAGAGACATGTTTTAAGGCATACCTTGCAAAAAAATGAGGGGAAAGTCTTACAACGTGTTTGAGGAGTAAATGTCTCCTTTAAAACCTTCCGATACCATTGCAATGTGGGCAGATTAGAGTAGCAAGGTCCAAAATCCATGTCAAACTAAGAGATACCTTCAATGCCAACAAATAAAAAACCCTAGGATTTCTCTCGCAATGTGGACCTACAAGAGTAAAAGGCAAACAAACTCATTATTTTCCCTCCCATTTCTCACTTTAGCACTGGAAAATAGTGATAAGCTTTCAAATTCTTCCCTTTTTGCATTATTGACACTTGAACGTGGCCTTTTCTTCCTATATTTCTCACTCTTTCACACCTAGAGTTAGCAAATAAAAACTTTATTTCTATTCCCTTAACAAGCATTTAGGCTTTGTGAACTCTTTCTTCTTTATTAATGAATTTTTTGACAAAAAATGTTAATACTACTATTCCCACAAGTACTACTAATAATGCTACAATTGATTTGTGCACTATTGATATACAAAACTTGATAAAATCAAATTATCAATGTATGTACTTGAATCAATAGCAGCAAGTGCAATTGGAGAAATATGGCATGAATGACAAGCTCATCACCAACAAAATTCTAATTGAAAATCAATTCTCTAACTCTTTTGTCAACAACCTAGGTACCCTTCTTGAGGATCTTTTGCAACAAACCACTTGAAAGGTAGTTGATATGGGCACTTGAAAATCCTTGGTTACACTAAACAAGATTGCCTCGAGATAGTTGATATGACAATTTGAAAAGCCTTAGTGAAACTATACATTATTATTGTTTCATCTATTTCAAATTTATCTTTAATTCTTGTACCTTGGAAGCATAAATAAAAGACGTTTTGTATGAGTATGATTTAATGAAGGCCAATGTTTTGTGTTTACAAACTATAACACAAAACCAAATTTGTCATTTATATCAATATTCTTAGCAATCCTTGTTTACTTTCACTATCATGAAGTCAATATGCTTGTAAATGTTTCAATTTATAATCAAATTCTATCTTGTTTGATTCTTCTATCCCCCTAAACCAAAAAGGTTACACATACTAAGGATATAACAACTTTATTATTATTAAAAAATATACAAATGAAGTACATAGATAAATTCTTTGTTTTATATAGCTATTGTCTAAGTGTTCATTTCATTACATACAAACTTGCTTTAAAAATCCCACATCATAAAATATATTGCTACATTACTTACTAATTTTACATGTTCATTGTAGGAACATTTAAAACATGAATTTACAATAGGATCAATTCACAAACATGACCATTCACATTGTGTAAGCTTCAATTATCTACTTTCACCCCATCCCCAAATTTATCAATTCTAGTTATATATACATGCTAGTATAGCTTATATCATATTATTTTGCAAAAAAATATGTTTACTTTAACATTGTAATTATAATAATATAGAAGATATCAAAATTGTCTCAACTTTGTTCTACACACAATATAAAAAACTTGTTAATGTTCCCTACATGTAAATGTACTTCACAATAGTTTGTAATTAAAAAAGATTATTCAATCTTTATAAATGGATTCATCCTTCCATCACAGTCACCTAACTTTTGTTGGAAGCTTGAGTTGTTTGGGTGTTGTCATTGATGTCAACACAATGTTGTTGGTGTTGTCAACCACAGTATAGTTACAGAGTTTGTTGGAAGCTTGAATTGGTTAGGGAGATTGTTGGTGTGTGTTGCACAAAGTTGTGGTGCTATCATTAGTGTTGTCATTGATGTATGGAATGAGTAAGTGTTGGAGTTTTAGTTGGTTCACTTGGTTTCCAAGTCCTTTTGAGAAAATTTGAATAAAAGAGTGTATAGTGTGACAAAGGTGTGCTCAGTGTTGTGCTTCACATTTCTTCATGGTTGAAGATATGCTTGTGCGGTTTGGATGTGATGATCAAAGGTGTTCAAAGGTGTCATATCCAGAGTTTCAGGTTTTGGATCGTGTGGCAGTAGAAGTTGTGTTTGATAGTTTGTTTGTCTGTGTAGAAGGTTGTCTAGGAGAAATGAGATTGCTTCGTATTTCTTTGCAATAATGTTTCTTGTCTTGCGAATTTGGGAACATGCTTATATTGTTTGTAACTTCCCTTGAGGTTTCAGGTGCTGAGGTGTTCTGCAAGGTTGGTTAGTAAGTTGTGTTCTATGGTAGTGTGTATGGTCACACAAAATGATGGTGTTCTTCAAGTTCAGGTGGTTGTGTCAGTGGTGTTAAATATTTAGACGATGTGGAATATTCTTAGATGTTGTGGACTATTGTTGTGTGGTCCTCAAGATGTTTTCAAACTTGGAGAGGTGTGTTTTTTGGTCGCTTGTTAGTGCTAGTGCAAGTTTGGGCAACCTAGCGTTGTAGTGCTAATTGCAAAGGATGTTTGTTATTTGTAGAAGTGTTGAGAAGCGTGTTGATATAGATTTAGGTCCTAGTTGACCCTTGGCGTGGTTTTCCTTCACTTCTTTCCACCGCACAAAAGTGTTTGGTGCTGACCTAGTTTGGTGTTGCACGTTTGAGGTGCATATGTTTCATTAAGACTGACCTAATTGAGATTGTTTAGGTTGAGGATGGTTTATAAGCAACGTAAATTGTTGGAGATGTGTGTGGATCTGTGGAAGGTGTGGAAAAGTTGCAAATTTGATTAAGTGTGGTGATTTGAGTGCAAGCTTAATGCTTATGAATCCAAAACAGTGACCATAAGGGTCTACATTTTAGTATGCTTGAAGTTGCTGGAGGTAGTGAGCCAAATGTTGCAGATGGCATAAAGTTGTAGTGGTGGATTTCTCTTATTTCCTTGAGATGGTGAATCTCCTTGTAACCGTCTTCTTCTATTCTTCTTTCTTTTGGATAGTGATCCTTTCTTCTTTTTCTAGGTAGTGAGCCCTTGGTAGTGAGCCTTATTGTATTCAATGTTGCAATTCATTTATATGTGAGCTAATCCTCATTGTGGTTTTTCCCTTATTGAGTTTTCCACGTAAATGTGGTGTTCTTATGTATTTGGATGTGTTTGCATTATTGTTTTATATGTTTACATTCTCTTAATGCATGATAAAGGTTTAACGGTTGATAAGGGTTTGAAAAGATATTGAAGATTTGAATGTTTTTAAGTAAAGAATTGATTCACCCCCCCACCCTCTCAGTTGTCCTGTGCATCTAACAACTTTTCTTTTGCATCCATTATTATATAATTATATGTTTCAATTGATTATTCAAATTGCCTCTCACACTACAATACAAATACAACCTAAAATACAAAATAAGTACTAACCACTAAGTTACACTTCTTATCCCATAAAAATACACATTCCTTTGGAGTAACACTTGTCATCCAATCAAAGATACATATTCTTAATCTAAAATAAAGTATTTAACAAACATTTACCACAAAATTTGGTTAATTATATAACAAATTTAAATTAACTGACAAATACGGTCAAATGTGCATGAGAATGCTGGAGAGACGTTGCCCAGATTGTGAAGATAATTTGCCAGATGCAGAAAAGTGGAAAAGGTGCAACGCCGCCAGGGGCTATATATCTAGGGTTTGAAAATATGGGATTCTCTCTCCGACATGTACTCTCCATTTGGAGAGAGTGCGTTGTAAGTGGATGAATTGAGGAGACATAATTCGGCTTCGTTTACACGCATTTTTGCTTCAATTTCAAACATCTATATTCGTTGCTATGCTCCATCGTATATGATATTGAACCAGCTGCATTCTTCACCTGGGAGAAGCTCGATGACGCCAACAGAGGAGGACGTCCTTTGTTCGACTCTCGACGACTGCACACTTTCTTCAAATTCCTCAGATGTAGCTGTTTTTGAGCCCATAGATTGTTCAGTCTTGCCAAGCAAGGAGGATGGGCGGAAGCATTCATCAAATGGAATTGATAGGCCCGTGGGAGATGGCGGCCGGGTGGAGAGGGCGTGGGAGCACTGGAGGAATTTAGGAGAGCCCAAATTCATAGTTGCGCCTATGGTGGACCAATCCGAGCTGCCTTTCAGAATGCTTTGTAGAAAGTATGGAGCTACAGCTGCTTACACTCCTATGATGCATTCCCGTCTCTTTGTCGAAGACCCAAAATACCAAGGAGTCGAGTTCACTACTTGTAAGGTCAGTTCTGCATTTTTTTGGTGTTTTTTTGTTTAGTTAATTCTTCTTGTTGGACTTAGTTGATACGAGCTAGGGGATTTCTTCCGTCTGGCGCTTAAAACTGGCCTCCTTTATTGGGATGCATAATACCTAGTCAGAATGATACTCCGTTTTCTTAATTCAGTTGTTTAATATACCTTTCTGGGATGCGTAAACCCGGTTTCTTTTTCGCTTATGAAATTCCGGTGATGTTTTGTTACCTGAGTCATCCCCATTAGATGTGTTCCCATCCTACTTTGTTTCATGAAAGGCCGAATGGCTTATCATTTCCTTTGTAAACCTTGGTTTGCTATGGATCAGCCTCTAAACAGAAGAAGTATGTATCAATCATATTTTAAAGATGTGTAAACCGTGCCAATTTCTATAACTCAGCAACAAATTAATTGCACGTCGCCGTAAATCACAAGAAAGAAATCTCGATTTTATAAATAATTAACAACAACTTGCTAATTAACAACTGGACAACAAGGGAGAAAAAATAACAAAATAGCCACCACAGATACACAATAACAATAAAATTACCTAGGAAACTGGGAAAAAACTTGTAAATAAAAGACTTCATTCAGTAAACCTAACAACAACTTTTTTTCGAAAATACAAGTTTGCTACAACAATCTTACATATATAGAACCCAGCTGATTTACTTAGCGTGCAAGAAAAGAAACTTTCCTTGCATTCTTTGGCTTTAAATCACACATAAAATCACTCTTGGTTTTATCCTAACCTCACAAACTCGAAAACATTCTATTAAAGAATAAAAAATATGTTGTTGCTGAAAATCCAACTCGAGTTGCTTTAAAGCAACTCCACATCCCACCTTTCGAGCTAGAAAATCAACACTCCCTCTTAGCGAGGAAGGTGTTCTGCACAACACCCAACTTGTTCCTGAAGAATTCAAACCTACTCTTCATCAAGGCCTTGGTCAGGATATCTGCTATCTGTTCATCCATAGAAATGTAATGGAGCTTCACTATCCCCTTCTCCACACAATCTTTGATGAAGTGGTACTTGATCTCAATGTGCTTTGACTTGTCATGAAACACTGGATTCTCAGAGAGTTTGATACAACTCTGCGCATTATCACAAGAAATGCACTATAAAGATCTAGCTCTAATCAAAGAGGCCGCTAAAGTTTTGAAGCCGAGCAATCTCACATGTAGCCATACCTGGCCGCCAAGCAGTACCTCGGGCTCTACAAAATGAAGCGCATCCCCTGACGCTCGTTGTGTCAGCGAGACCTGCTCTTGATCCCAAACTGAAACTGCACTTTGAAGTGCTCTTCCGATCAGCTGTACTGCTTGCCCAATTTGCATCGGTAAACCCCTCGAGCTTCACTCCATCCTGCTGAACATACTTCAGCCCATAATCAATTGTGCCTCGGAGATATCTCATAACATGCTTCGCAGCTATCCAGTGCACACGTTAGGTTCCACAATAAACTGACTGAGTGAGTTCACCGCAAAACAAATGTCTGGCCTGGTGCTGGGACTGTGATACATAAGAGAGCCCATCAACCGCTTGTAGAAAGCTCCGTCCAATCGCCTAACTGAAGCATCAATCTTCTTCCAATTGGTCACAAGTGGCATTGACATGGGCTTACAATTCTCCATCTTGAATCGCTTCAAGATATCAATTAAGTAATTCCCTTGTCCAAGGAAGATCTCTCCCTCTTTCTGCCACAACTCCAATCCTAGAAAGTAGTGTATCGACCCCAAGTCCTTCATCTCAAACTCTCCTGCAAGATCCTGCTTGCAATGTGCTATGAGCTCCTCTGACCTTGTGAGAAATAGGTCATCAACATATAACACCAATATGAGAAGTTTTCCCTTCACTTGAACAAAGTACAGGTTCGGATTTGCCTCACTCTTGAGGAAGCCCAAACTCTACAGGTAACTATCAATACGTAAATACCATGCCCTGGGAGCTTGCTTGAGTCCATACAGTGCTCTTTTCAACCTGCATACATGAGAATCCCTCCCATGTGCTTCAAATCCTTCTGGTTGTTCTATGTAAATCTCTTCCTCAATCACTCCGTTGAGGAAGGCCGTCTTTACATCCATCTGGTGAATCCTCCAACCCATCTGTGCTGCTACAGAAATGATAGCTCTTATGGATGAGTACCTGGCTACTGGAGCGAAAGTCTCATCATAGTCGACTCCTTCCTTCTGAGAAAACCCCTTAGCCACAAACCGGGCTTTGAACTTTTCCACACTACCATCTGCAACATGCTTAATCTTATACAACCATCTTGAGCCCACCACAAACTTATCTTCTGGTCGTGGTACTACCTCCCACACACTATTCTTCATGATGGAAGAATACTCTTCCACCATGGCATCTCTCCATACTTGGTGCTTGGATGCCTCCTGAAAGCTGGAAGGCTCTAATTCAATTAATTCACTCATAAGTGCCACATACTCAGAATAATGTCTGGGAGTCTTTTTTTGTCTAATTGAATCTTGAGGATCACCAACATATTCTTGAGCCTCTCTCAGTGTCTGCTCAGCTGCCCTATTTCTTCTCTTCTCAGTAATAGGAATTTGAGGCTGAGGAATTATATGTTTCTCCTTCTGATCAACCTGCTCGGCCTGCTTGTTCTGCTCTCCAGCTTGCGTGATTGAAGTTTGAGGAATTTGTGTTGCATCAACCATGGGTGACAGCTCCTCATTCATCAAGTTGCTAGACTTCTGAAGAGCCCTCTCTTCCTCGAACTTCACATCTCTGCAAACAAGTGTTTTCCTGAGAGCAAGAATGTAAACTCGATAAGCCTTAGAAGTTTCACTATACCCAACAAGGATACCCTTCTTTGCAGTAGGTTCCAACTTGGTTCTCTTCTCAACAGGAATGTGACAATACACAAGGCATCCAAATATGTGAATGTGCCCCAAATTTGGTTTCTTACTAGTGAACTCCTCTTCTAGAGTCAACTTGCCCAACACTTTGTGAGGGCTCCTATTCTGCAAATACACAACTATATTGCAAGCTTCTTCCCATAAGAACCAAGGAAAATCCTGTTCATAAAGCATGGCCTTGGCTGCTCCAACTATAGCCCTGTTTTTCCATTTAGCAACCCCATTCTATTGAGGGTTGTACGGAACTATCAATTCTTTCTTGATACCTTCTTGAGCACAAAAATCTTTGAAGGCATTCGAGGTATACTCGCCTCCATTATTAGACCTCAGTATCTTGATCTTCCTCCCTGTTTGGTTCTCCATGCGAGCCTTAAACTCTTTGAACCTATTGAAGACCTCATCTTTATTCTTCATGAAATATATCCACGTCTTCTTGGAAAAATCATCAATGAAAGTAACATAATACTCATATCCATTCAAGGATATTGTTGACATGGGCCCTCACACATCTGAGTGTACAAGATTTAAAATCCCTTTGGATCTAGTGTTGTTGCTTGGAAAACTAGTGTTGGCATATTTCCCAAGTGCACAGCCTTTGCACACTTCATGCTTTTTTGTCCTCATCTCAGGCAGCTAGTCATTATTTCCTTAAGAATATTAAGTGCTCCATGGTGAAGGTGAGCCATCCTCTTGTGCCACAATTCTCCTAGCCCATTACAACTACTTACCAATGTATATGCTGGCTCAAACTGTAACCAAAACAAGCTACCATGCTTGACTCCAATCACTTTTGCAACCTTGGAATCCTTGGGACAAATATAGACTTTTCCCCTCTCAAAGGTCACGATGTAACCCTTGTCTTCCAAAGCAGAAACTGAGATTAAATTTTTTGTCATGCCAGGGACATACAACACATCCTCCACCAACAAGGGTTTTCCAAACTCCCTTTGAAACTTAACGGTGCCAATACCAGTTGCATGGTACTTGGCATTGTCTTCGAGCTCAATATAGAAATCCAACTTCTTCTCCTCCAACTTGGTGAAACATTCTTTGACTCCCATCATGTCTCAAGAAGCCCCACTGTCAATATACCATACCCTGTTGGAAATTGAACTCGAGAGATAGGAAATGAGAGAAAACTCATTCTCAAATCATGATGCAAACTAGTCCACCTCTACTGTAGCAGCAACTTGCTTCTTCTGCCTGTCCTTATTTTTCTTATTCATACACTAACTAGTATAGTGACCCAATTGATGGCAACAAAAACATTTTATCTTGCCCGACTTTCTTCTTCCCACTCTTGGAAGAAGAACCTTCCGTTTTCTCTTTATTGGACTTGTTCTTACCCTTGCTTGCAAGAGCAATATTTTCTTCATCTTGACCCTTCTTTGTCTAATCTCCTCGATGAGAACCTTCATGGATTTCCTCCTAAACAAAATCATCCCAAAGTTCCTCACCCAATCGTAGCCGCATCTTTGCCGACAACACAATTGACAAACACTTTCGCGCTTCAAAACCATTCGCTATTATACATACCAACTCATCTTCAATATCAATCGCCTTTTCCAACAATAGTCACTATCCCCGACTGGGTACGTAAAATTCGGGACAAGCAAGAGGTCACACTCACTTTGGACATCTCTTGGTATTATGCAATTTTGTCCTTGAGAATCATCTACGACTTCGATAGAGTCTTTGTGAGTGTAACCTCATTTCCTCTTGGCGTTGTCTTTCCCTGATAAATCATGAATTAAATGATCTCTTACTCCATCCAGAATAATCCTCTGAGCCTTGGCCTCTTTGACTTCATGCGAATCTAAGGCAACATGATCATTTGTTGGTGGTGTCACTTCTGTACTAGCATAGATCCACAACCTGTTCTCCTTGAAAATAGATGTAATCCAAACCTTCCTTAATTTTAAGAAGCGGGGACGCTAACCTCAAGCCCTGCTCTCATGTCAATACTGCTGCCAGTCATAGATGAAACTGGAGACGAAATTCTGATTTTTTTTTCTTGAAATCTGCGTCACAAATCTTGGCTTCGTATTCAAAGTTTAGAGCTCTAATACCATGTTAATTTCTATAACCCAACAACAAATTAATTGCACAATAAATTCACAGAAAGAAATATGATTTATAACAATTAACACAACTAGGTTAATTAACAACTAATAATAGTGGAAGAAAAAAAATAACAAGAAGCCAATCACAGATACACAATAACACATAATTACCCAGGAAACCCCAGCGTGGGGAAAAACCTACAAATGTTGGATCTTCTATTCAGCCTAACAGCAAACTTTCTTTTCGAAAATACAATACAAGTTTGCTACAACAATCTTACATATATAGAGCTCAGCTACTTTACTTAGTGTGCAAGAAAAAAAACTTTCCTTGCATTCTTTGGCTTTAAATCACACATAAAATCACTCTTGGTTTTATCCTAACCTCACAAACTCGAAAACATTCTATTAAAGAATAAAAAATTTGCTGTTGTTGAAAATCCAACTCGAGTTGCTTTAAAGCAACTCCACATCCCACCTTTCGAGCTAGAAAATCAACATAAACATGGTGTTTTCTACAATATACCCCACTACGATCAAACTGCAACCTTGTTACATGTGTTCAGGTGTTGTTCGTCCATTTATTGCATTTCGAGAATTTAAACTGGGTCATGCTCCTCTTATCATTACACCACAACCCCAAACTATTCGGGCTGCATATAGGCAAAGATTAGCTTCTTTATGGGTTTCAATTTACTTTGATTGTTTATGCTTAAATTGAATACACATTCTACTCATTTGTTTATTTACTTTTTCTTTCGTCTAGCAAATATATTTGGACCGGTAAGTGCATTTTCAAAAATTGCAAGTTGGATCTTAGTTCAAAATTGTGTGCATTAGATTATGAAAGTTAACATGCACAATTTATTATGTTGACAAAAACATAGTTCCAGAGTCTGATCTGTAAACTAAGTGAGATACTCTCAAACAGCTCATCACCATGAATGCTGCTTCTCATAAACATCTCCTAGTCCATGGTTTTAGCGTGTTCATTCTTTCATACACTTGAACAACATTATAGATGGATAGGTCAAGAGCGAATAGTCAAAACAAGAGGGAGGAATAAATTCCCACCATGGATTGTTTAATAATCTATTTTCAGTAACTTCATAATGAGTCTTTATTCATTCAAACCTGTACAGTATATTATTAATTCATAACTATCCAATCTAGAAACACACCTTGTAGTTTCTAACTAAAACAGTTTAAGAATATAGGTTATAAATTCCCACTAATATTTTATTTATATTACTTAGTGAGGGTTTGGTTTCAGGGCCCACATCTTGTTACAACATGTCCACTGCGGGATCTTACAATTTCAACCTGTGGGGAAATCACTCCAAGTGCTTCAACTGTGGGGATACTGCCTGAACACGCACTCTGGCTCGAATATGTCACCTAGGAGATTTGACCCTGTGTCTCCAGTGTGAGAACCCTATTGACTAGCCAATTGTGCTCAACCTCACAGACAATTTCCCACTAATAATTGCTTGCTACACAATTTAATAGTAATTGGGGCTGTTGATGTTTATAGCAGCTTCGTACGATTTCTTCCAGCCTAGATCGCTTGAAAAAAACAATTAAATGTTAGCCTTCAGCTATTTAATTGTTTTATGCGATTTTATGAAGGGACACTTCATTTGATAAATAATGTATTTAATGAGGAGATACAATTTAATGAAGAGGCGCTTCATTAAATAACTTGTAATTATTGTTATCTTGGCCGACTTGATGCTTTGAAGGGATGCGTCTGCTCGCTCACATTTGTATATATATTCATTTGGTTGCTCATTGTTCATCATTCATTCATTAGCATTTTTCCAGTTCATTCACAGTTTGAAGTTCTTCATATGCGAGTTCATCCAAGAGCAGTCTGAGATTTGTGTAGAAGGCTGAGATATCTATTGGCGGATTGTATCATTCAGTTTTGTATTTGCATCAGATTGTGGTGCTGTGTGCTGGCCTTTCTATTGGCCTATTGTATGTGTATCATTCTTATTGAAGATTCAATAATATAAGAGATATTATTGGCTGGGTTTTTCTCCCTCAAGAGGAGGGTTTTCCCAGGGTATCTACTGTGTCTTGTGTTATTTTTTGAATTAAATTCTGTGCATTGCAATCTGATCATAAAATTTAACATGGTATCAGAGCGGGTTTGAGGAGATTGCGATCAGATTTGATACTACAACCATACTCTATTCTCTTCGTCGTAATTCTTTGTCTATCTCTACCTCAATCAAGATGGTGAACGGATTGAAAATCGAGGATAGACTCGAGGGAGCATCCAACTATACATCATGGAAGTTTAGGATCATACTCACATTGGAAGAGAATGACTTGGCTGAGTTTGCGGAGACCAAAGTTCCCGAACTAGAAGAGGAAGAAGAGAAGTTGTAATGGAGGAAGAAAGACATCAAGGTGAAGAAGTTGTTGGTTGATTCCGTCAAAGACCATATTGTTCCGATTGTCTCCAAGTTGAAGACTACAAGGGAGATGTTCAAGACATTAGAGGAGATGTACGAAATCAACAACACCAGCCGAGCTCTTGCACTGAAGCAACAACTACACCATGTGAAGATGGCGAAAGGAGAAACAGTGATTGCCTACTTCATGAGGATCTCGGAGTTGAGAGATCATCTCTCTACAATTGGTCATGTGGTTGATGATAAAGATCTAACGATGCTTGCTCTCAATGGTCTTCCATTATCATGGGAGTCCTATATTCAAGGAATTAGTGCAAGATCCAAACTTCCGAAGTTCGATCGCTTGAGGGCCAACTGCATTCAAGAAGAGTCAAGATTGGTGGCTAGAGGCGTTGGTCAAAGTTCGTCTAATGAAGATATTCATGTTCTCGCCTCCCAAGCTTCGAAGAAGAAGGGAAAAGATGGAAAGAAGGGATTCTTCAAGAGGAATCGAGATAAAGGAAATGATGGTGCTCCCCCTTCCAAGAAAAAGAGAGATTTGTCCAAGATCCAATGCTTTAGGTGTGATAAGTTTGGCCACCTTGCTAAGCATTGTCCAACTAGACCTAAGCAGCAAGCCATTGTTGCAAATGTTGATGATGCTTCTCCGCAGAAGGATTCATGTGAATATTTGTTCCACTCGGCATTGTCAAGTAGTGTACCTACTGACACCAGCACTTGGCTGATCGACAGTGGTGCTTCTCGACACATCACCAGTTTTAAGGAGCACTTATCAAGCTTGGTGGAGAGAGATTCATCCGAACAAATCATTATTGAAGATGATGCAAGCTACTCTGTGAAAGGAATTGGGACTTCTACTCTTCATTTGGATTCCGGCATCACACTTCAGTTGAGCAATGTTCTTTATGTTCCAGGAATCAAGCACAATCTCATTTCAATTTCAGC
The DNA here is from genome assembly GCA_007258455.2 of Sequoia sempervirens. Classification (NCBI taxonomy): domain Eukaryota; kingdom Viridiplantae; phylum Streptophyta; class Pinopsida; order Cupressales; family Cupressaceae; genus Sequoia; species Sequoia sempervirens. The sequence continues at coordinate 15,218 of VDFB02350902.1, read as the reverse complement.
CCTAGAAGATAAAGGATATCAAGTTGCCTTCTCCAGAGGCAAAGTACTTGTGTGGATGGAAAATTCCAGCTTCAAGGATGCTCAAGTAATTGGAGTTAGACATGAAAGTCTCTACAAACTTTGTATGCGTCCACTGCAGGCATTAGTTCATGATTCTTCAAGTTTATGTGATCTTTGGCATCGAAGATTGGCTCACCTTCACTTCCGAGCCTTACCTATCATGGAGAAGATGGTGACGGGTCTTCCTAAGTTCAATCACGAGCATGAAGGAACTTGCAAAGGTTGTGCATTAGGTAAGAATATAAAAGCTCCTTTCCATAATAGAGAAAATAGATCTAAGTGCATTTTAGACCTTATTCATTCTGATTTTATGTGGACCTATGTCTGTTCCATCTTTGAGTGGATTCTTGTATTATGTTCTGTTTATTGATGACCACTCTAGAAAGACTTGGATTTATTTTTTGAAAACTAAAGAGTTTGAGGAAGTGTTAGGAAGGTTTAAGGAGTTCAAAGCCTTGGTAGAGAATCTTTCTGGTAAAAGAATCAAGGTCCTCAGATTTGATAATGGTGGAGAATACACCTCTGGCAGTTTTCGGAATTTTTGTGTTGAAACAGGGATCAAGAGGGAGTTCTTTG
>VDFB02350902.1:0-14482 GCA_007258455.2 Sequoia sempervirens | reverse complement strand
TCACAATAATGATGAAGATTTCCATTTTCATTCATGTAGATAATATCACATTTGTGCTTCTATTCAGTATAATAGCATAAGAATTCCAGCTTATATATTTTCATTTGTATGGCTAGGATCAGCTGTTTTTTTGAGTAGGCAGGGTGTTTTAAATTTTTTAGTAATGTTGTTTACCACATTTGCTAGTTTGTTTTTCATTTTCAAGAAATCTCTTCATGTTTTAATTTTATACATGCTGCACTATTTGTCAATGTTCAAAGCTTCGCACACTATATGTATATTATGAAGTTGGAATAATTTTAAAAATGTTTGAATGTAAATTGAAAAGCTTTCAACCGTTCTCACACAGGAGGTTGATGAACTAGCAGATTTTGATTGGGATGGCCTAGGATTTGAATCCTGCAAACTGATTATATGTATATTATGAAGTGTGGCAAGGATGAGTGTTTGTAGAAGGAGACCTCACACCATTTGAAACATTGTTTGCTCCATCAGCAGGTGTCTTGGAATTATGGACAGGTTTGTTGAGCCCCAATACTACTTGATACAGATTTCTAGCATTAGCATTGTGCATATTTTTGCATGCATTAATTCATGCAATGAATTTTTAACTTAATGGGCATAATAATATGTTCTATTACTGCATTAAAAATGTTTAGTGAACCTTCTTTCAGACTTTTGAACATTCTGAGCTTAAAATGTCTTTGTTCACTGGGTTCATCTTTTTACATGCACTGTGGCTATATTTTTGATAAGCATGTAACTACTCCACTATAACTGAAGTCTTTGTGTGCCTTCATTGAGGGGCCGTCACTAAATCATCATGGTTGTTTCAGATGATATAAACATTTTTTGTGCAGTGAACTTGCAGCATTTTTTATGAGCTATGTTGAATCTTTTGAAGGTCAGATGTCTCTGGTAACTTCATTTTCAACTGCATGAGAATTTGCATTTTCTGGTACTAGCATGAGAAGACATGTTAAATACATATATTGAAAAAATGTGTTTTTTATAACTTGGAGGGCTAAAAGAATTGTGTTTTTAATAAGCTGAACGCTTTGGAAAAGGAGAGGCTTTAACCTTGGGGCATCGTTGGATAGGCAACATCATAGCACATGCTTATATAATAGGGTATTTAATTAAAAATAGATAAATATCTTGCTAGGTATTAACATTAGAAGGTAATGCTATCAATGTTTTTTCATAGATATTGGGAGCAAAGTCACCAGTTCAATTTGAATTAGAGTTCGCAACATTGAAATTCGTGATGAAGTTCGACAAGGAAAAAATTCGAAAAAGTATAAAATTCGGATTAAATTCGCCTTATGTAATTTTTATTTTATTTTTATAAATATAAGTAATATATCTACAAAATTGTCCAAAGGAAATTAAATAATATTAATAGTATATAAAAACTAGTAAATATTATATATACTAAAAATGTATATGATGTAGTATATTTTCTTATATATATAATACTTAATAAATAATATATTTAAGCTATGTCACAAGGTTCGCATTATTCGACAAGGATAAAATTACATGGATTAAATTCCCCTAATATAAATAAATTATTAATAAATTTAAATATTTTAAATATTTAACTAAAGTCTACATTAAATTTTAGATATTTAAAAAACTTAAAATTTTAATATATAAAATGTTAATATAATAATATTAAGTATATTAATAAATATATATTATTAAATATATTAATAAATATATATTATTAAATATATTAATAATTAAGTATTTAATATATTATTAAATATATTAATAACTAAAATTATAAGTCTAAATTAATCTTTAAGTATTTAAAATCCTAAAGTTTAATAAATTAAATGGCAATAATATAAAATATGGCTTCCTTCTCACGATTTACTCTTGGGCAAGAACTTCGTGGATAACAACTTTATCATATTGTGCTAATCCGCTGGGAAAGTGATGCTAGCAGCAGCCATTGCTTTGGGTTTTGCTTCGGCCTAGCATTTGGTTACGGAGTGCAGAGTTGAGCCCGCTCAGAGGATTTTCCAGTGAACAATAACCCTAAAACTTTTTCCGATCACTCATTTTGACATCTTTGACAGTTGCTTTCCACATCCATAGCTCAATACAAAGCAAATCGTGTGAGAAACTCCTTAGGAAGCGGCGCTGAAGAAACTCGTGTGAGAAAATCTGTGCGTAAACACTGGAATAATACGCGTTTTATAAAAAAATATAGGTCCAAAACAAAAACCCTAAAACGCAAATCAGAAAAGCACTTTAAAAAAAAATATTTTAATGGAAAAATGACGAGGGTTTCCGTACATGGCGAACTTGCTGAACATTAACGAATTTGAAGAAATTTTTTGATGTTCGTCTAAATTCGAACCTCATGCTTGAGGTTCGGCGAATACGGTGACTTAGATTGGGAGTAAGACAGCAAAAGGGGGTGGGGGTTGGGTTGAAGGAATAGAATTGGGTGAATAAAAACTAGAAATTTAAATTTATCCCTTTTTAATCCCTTGTTTCCATAAGGGAATAAGAGGAACTGATTATGTTATTTATGTAGGACTTGCAAACAGATTTTTTTTGTCCTACGTCAGTCTAACAATGAATGTGTTTGTACATCATAGAGGAGATATAGGGGTGATTCAAAAAGAGGTATATGGTATGCATGTCTTATAGGATACTCTTCAGCCATAACCTTCTCCTTTCATCCTTCCCTTTGGCATTTGTGGGGATCATGTATATCCATCACACTAGTTATGAGGGCATAATTGGTCCACTATTTTTAACACTACAGGTCCTTATTGGCACCTTTTCACCCTTGTCCCTCTCTTGCTTCCACCTCCCCATCTTGTTTAGCCTCTTCAAAAATATAGTAGCTCATTGTAGAGGACTATTATTCCCCTAGATGTAGGAGTAGTCGAATCAACATCATCAAGCATGGTAGGCTCCTGAATTCTCATCATCCCTTGAAATTTAGTAAATGTTACAATTGAAGGATCAGGATCCTCGAAATTTGAATTATGTATCTCATCCTCATCTGCATTAACAATTTGTATAATAAGAGTATCAATGCTCTATGATGCATCCACAAGTACAGTCATGAAATCACTTTGATCATCATCAGTCATGGAAACTTGTAAGCCTTCTCTTGCTTATGAAGCTTACCATTAGCAGACCTGAAATTTATTGCCTATATTATTCAAAGCAAATTTGTGAACCCCATTTCTCTGATGAGTATGGAAAGTAGATATAAATTCACACTCAAATCAGGTATGTAGTAAACATCCTTAATTATGCCATCTTCTAGCACATTACCACTACCAGCAATAGAAGAAGCTGTATCATCTACTATATAAATTTTCTCATCAGTAGCTTTGCCAAAAGTTTGGAATAATTACCATCCTTCAATTGTCACTACCAGCAATAGAAGGAGCTGAATCATCCCAAATCTGTAATAATTTAATAATTCACATTTAAAAATATGAGCATAACGAGCTTGAGAAGTACGAGCCACAAGAAAACTATTCTTATGATTTCATTGTGGTTGCCTTGGTGCTCCTTGAGATGCTTCGCTTCCCTCATGAGCTCGCTTACCTCATGAGTTCATCTTCTTGAAGCATTTTTATACATGTCCTTGCTTGCAAAATTAGGTACACACCTTGTGGTTCCTCTTCTCTCTTTTGTAATCACTATCACAATCACCATCATGAGAGGTCCTTTTGTTCCTTTTATCATTGCCTTGTTTGTCTTCTATAGTATGCATCTCCCCGAGGACTTGTGGGAAAAAGCAAAAACTATTTACTTGAGTGGGAACTTGCAACTTGGCATGCATGGGAACTCTTGACATTGTATTTGTGTTTTCTTCTGATTAAAATGGACCACTGAACACTGTAATGTGAGATGACTGTAAATTGACATGGGAGCAAAACACTGATAAAACATAAAAAAATGCTGAAAATACACAGGTTTTTGGTCTTTTCACAGTGTTTTTGAATGTATTATGCTGTCGAGTTTCTTCTATATTCAGGTGCCTAGGGTGTTGATTAAGATATTTTTTGTGCGTACGAGCAACTGGGTACCATTTATATTTTTTTAAAGGAATTTAAGTATTTTTTATAAGTTGTGGAGACTTTTACAAAGTCGTTGGGAGACTTTTACAAAGTCGTTGTGAAACTTTTATTTTGCCTTTCCCTTAGTCATATGAGCCTGCTGCCTTGGACCAAGCACATCCATTTGTTAGAATCTTTAAGCTGCTGAATTTTTTCTCCAATGCCGGGTGCTGGAAATTCCTGCTATTATTAGCTTTTTGTTGTATATAATATTATAAAGGCACTAGTGCAGGATGTTCCTGGAGAGAGCTTTTGTCATAATTTTAGGTTCTTTTATGAGGTTATTTTAGGTGCTTTTTTTTAGTATGTTTTTATTTTTAATTTTAATTTTTCTTTTCCTTCTTTATTTTGTAGATGCACTACAGGTAATATTTAAAGAGATTACTTTCTAATGAAGTCAACGAAAAATATAGGGTTGCTTTTTTCTTTTGTGGGTTGCCCAAGTTGAAGGTATATTTAAGACCTTGGGCACTTTCTTTTACACAACCAAATTGCAGACTGAAAATCAGAACTGTAGAGTTCAGAATTTTTTAGAATAATAAAAATTATTTTTCTAGCAATTGCAGAATTCTGATGTCCGTTTTATTGTTCTATTATTTGTGCCTTCAGAAGTTTGTGCATGTGAATTTCTGCACTTAAAATTGCAGGTTTGATTGAAGGTTAAGTTACTCAATTTGTTTCAAACCACATAGAATCTGTATACCATTTTCCAAATTTTAACATGGTATTGGATTAGAAAATCTGAAATCTTCCAAGGTTTTTGTGGAATGAAACTACTACTGCCTATGAGGAGGAGTTGTTGGAGGGTTTTAGTGGTGTGATGCCCGAGTTTTAGTGATTGAAGTTGATCCATGTAGTTAGTGTAAAACAACTTTTTAATGTTCCATTAATTTGTTTGTATCTGACCACGTATTATTTCTTGTTGGCATGTTGGTATTTGCTAGGAGTTAGTTATTAGTAGTTGTAATGGTTGTGTTTTGCTTGGCAATTGTAGGTTCATTTAATAGATTTTGTGTAGTTAGAGAAAGTAGTCTGATCCTTGGTTGATCATCTCTGGTCTACTTCGGTGTAAGAATTTCACATGAATAAAGATATACTTCTGTTACTTTATCTAGTATGAATTGTTATTTATATTATTCTATTCATGTACTAGTTTTATTACATATTAGGAGTAACAATCCATGCTTATGAGAGGCACAAGTACCTGTGATAGGTTGTTGTGTGTGATCTAGGTTCTTCCAGCAATTGGAAGGTTGCTTTTGACTTGAGATAGCTGGTGGATTTTTTTTAGTGGGTGTGAAACCTAAGAGTCTTCAGTGATTGAAGAGATCTAGATCTATGAGAGGTTGTAGGGTTGGATTTCCTATTTATTCCAGTGGTTACAGTGTTGATCTGCACTTAGGTGGGTGAACTGATTTTGTTGCCGATTTATTCAGTTTAGCCTGTTCCATTAATTGCAAACATGACTACTCTTAGCCTTAGAGAGAGCGACCACCTAGAGGGAGCTTCAAATTTTACTCCTTGGAAGTGTTGGTTGAAGATTTTGGAAGAAGTGGATCTTTGGGTTATTGTGGAAACTGTGACTTCATCTCTAGTTGATCTTATTTAGTTGGCCGAGCATAACAAGATGACCAATGCAAAGCACATCTTCTTGGATTCTGTGAAGGATCATTTGGCTCCTCACATTGCTGAAAATAAATTAACAAAGGATATATATGACGCCTTGACTATCTTTATTTGAGTGTGAATGTCTCTTAGAAGATGTTGCTAAAGAACAAACTTAGTGTTACACAAGAGTTACAGGAGACACAATAGTCACCTTCCTAATGAAAGATTACATAAATTTGTGATCAGCTTGTAGCTATTGGAGTTAAGGTGGAGGATGAAGAGTTGGTACTTAGAGTCTTAAATGAGTTATCTCTATCTCCCATTTGTTCGAGGTGTCTGAACTTGTGAAAAGCTTCCCACTTTTGATTGGGATTATTTCATTTAGGAGACCAAAGTGTTGACTGTTTCAGCTAGAGCATAAGAGAGTCATAACTTATCCGTCATTGAGAAGTTGAGGAAAGGTGGTAAGAAAGGACTTGGGAAGGGTCAAAAGTGCAAGGAGGAAGACTTATACCCTTTGGACTAGGAGAAAAAAGACTTGAGTCATGTGAAGTGTTTCAAGTGCTACAAGATGGGCCATTATGCATCTCAGTGCCTTCAGAAGAAGAAAGCCAAGCAACAATGGCAAGAGTTTAAAGAGAGTGTAGAAACTTCAGCTAAAGTGGTGAGTTAGCATCTAAACTTGAGGCAACTTTCTCCATGGTGTTGTGTCTATCCGGTAACATTGTTTCTGGTGTATGGTGTTATGCAGATAATAGAGCATCTGGACACACGACCTTTAATAAGAATGCATTCAACAAACTTCAAGAATGAGAGGATGGCATATAGGTGGAGTTGGGCAATGATGCCACTTGTCTAGTTACCAAATTGGGCTGTGTTTCCTTCTGCAAGTATTAGGTGATGGTATTGAGCTAGATGATTTCTTGTATGTTCTTGGTTTAATGAAGAGTATTCTTTTAGTTTCTTGCACGATAGATCTATAGTGTATCATTGAGTTTGATCATTAGCAAGTGATTATTGGAAAATATAGCCCTGAGCCTGGTCATGTATTGGTAAAGGAGTTTGAGATGGTGGTCTTTACAACCTACTTGCTGATCTAACAGAGTAGGTATGGGAAGTGCCATGATGGAGGATTGTCTTTATGGAGACAGTTACTAAACCTATACGGAATCATTGATTAATTTTATGCATTCACTTGATGGGAATATTGAAGAGAACTTGGAAAAATTTACTGCTAAAGGATTCTCTTAGAAAGAGAGAGTTGACCTTGATGAGACTCTTACTTCAGTTGCTAGAGGTTTCTCTAAGAAAGGAGGAGTTGATTTTGTTAAGATTTCTGCTTCAGATGAGTAGGTTGCAGAGATTTTGACAAAGCCCTTTTCAAAAGGGAAGTTTGAAATATGAGAGAGAAGTTGGGGTTAATGTCGAACATCTTCCTCACAAAGAGGGAGTCTTAGAATCTTTAAGTTGCTCAAAATTTTGTTATGGGTGCAGCAGAGCAGCACATAAAAAAAGAAAAGAAAAAATCGCTGTACTGTATTGATTTTTAAAATTTTTCCTCTGCTGGGTGCTGGAAATTCTGGTTATTATTGGCTTTTTCTCATATTTTTAGGTACTAGTGTAAGATGTTCCTAGGTGCATTTTGTCATAATTTTAGGCTCAATTTTTTAAAATATATTTTTAGGCTCAATTTATATTATGGGCGCACTGTAGGTTATTCTGAAGGCAGTTGCTTTGCAATGAAGGCAACTAAAATATAGGGTTTCTTTTTTTTATGGGTTGCCCAAGTTGGAAGTTTATTTAAGACCCTGTGCACTCTCTTTTACACAATTGAGCTGCAGACAGAAAATCAGAATGGTAGAATTCAGAAATTTTCCAGAATAAATTTTATTTTTCCATTAACTGCAGAATTCTGATTTCAGTTTAATTATTCAATTATTGTACTTTCAGAAGTTTGTGTATGCAGGTTAATGCACTTAGAATTGTAGTTTTGATTGAAGGTTAAGTTAGTCAATTTGTTTTAAACCCTATGGCGCAGAATCAGTGTAACATGTGCTGAATTGTAACACCATCTTTGTGAGCTCCCACTATTCTGCAACCAACAATGATGGTTTCAATCATCCAACTATCCTTCTTATTATACTCCGTATCACTCTCCTCCAATTGAAACAAAGTATCTTTCACTCAAGTGCACTTAGCTCACTATTCAACATGTAAACCCCCAACTTATCAATGTTCCCTAACAAATTCTTCAAAAGATACATCATTTCCTACAGAGTTTTTGACTCCCCAAATTGAAAATGAAGCTCAAGTGCATTGTGGATCAGCAGGGTTCTTGTTGCTTGATCATTCTGATTCTCCTTAGTAGAGAAGAACCTTTTGGTTCTTCAATCAATTTGCGATAGCCTACAAACATGTGGTCTCCAATTCTATCTTATTGGATGATTCCCAAGCCTAATAATTGTGTCCTATCAAGACAGGGACCCTCAAAATCCTATTCATCTTCAAAGCAGCCAAGGCCACAAAAAAAGGCTGCTAATAATGATAAAAAACAATACCATTGCAAAGACCTTAGAAAATGATTTCCAACTGTTTGAAGGCTCTAATGGAGTTCGTATGGGTATAATTATAGCTTTTGAAGTTCTGGTATCAAAATCCAATTTTACCCCTTGGACTTCATTTATTTGACAGAATTATTTACTAGAAAAAATGAATAAACATGCAAAAATTTGGTCCAATGATTCTCAGATACATGTTGGCAACTCAACTTCAAAATATCTTTTCATTTCGACCATATGACTACATTTCCAATTAGAGACCAAGTCATTTGTCAATACTCTGGCAAACTGTCAGCAAGCACCAAATTCGAAGGATCAAACCCATGATCTCCCTAGTGTGGGCGCAGTGGAATTGTGCATGCTACCAAGCAGGCTATGCAATCATCCACACCCTCGAAGGGGTGATCTAGGTCTATGCCCCTATGCGAGCTGCCTCCACATGCTTTCCAAGTGGCACGGTAGGGCCATGCCTTAATGTGCAGTCACATGTACCAACCCTTTACAGCCAACCACCGTAATTTATCCTCAATCCCTGCATGCTATGTGCTTAGTCCACCACCCAACCAGCTGCTAGACCCTAGACACAACAGAGCCACAAACTTCAAAGCAAATTTTGGAGTTCAAAATGAAGGAATTTCTTGACAAAAACAAATAATGGTCTTTTATTATTTTTCTACAGCCATATTGGTGTTTGGATGGGGGTTGCTTTAGAAACCCAATTTTTCTTATCTAAACATATTTTTTTGCCAGTTTAGCTCCATGAAACCAGTTCTATTCAAACAATTTTGTTGTCCATTAACAAATGAAATTCTGCAAACCAACACCTGTGAGATATTATTGCTCCTTGGCAGCATAAAAGGACAAAAATCTGGGGAGCTTTAATCTGTAAGCTTTGGTATCAGGTTAGTTTAATGACAATAGGTTCATAATTGAACAAATAATGAACTTCACAAGCATAAGAAAGAACACACAGATATGTAGTGGTGTCAAGGGACCAATTTTTTTTATCATAATATTGAGTGCTGTCAAGAGACACCAAACGAAGATTATCATAATACTGAGTGCTGTAATCAAGAGACACCAAAAGAAGATTATCATAATATTGAGTATATTATATAAATGAAGGGATAGAATCTTGTTTTTTATGAATTTATTGGGAGGCATAGGCCTCTAATCATACACTTAATAAGCTACATAAGCATAGGCCAAGTCATTAGGGATCTAACTTCGTTATGTATAAGGTGCTAGTTGTGCATAACCTAACACTAGACACAATCAATGGTAACTCAAAGGGACCCAATAAGATGGATTTTACATTCTTAATATTTTTTACAGTTGGATTTGAACTTCGGTTATCTCTAAGGCTCTATATGAGCATACTGCCTTTGCTATTACACCTTTGGATGAATTAAACTATATGTATAGGAATGTGAAATATCAAGAAATTGCATCTAATGTATGATAAAACAATATTATAGTGACAAACATTTAGACCTAGGGAATGTGTTGTAAGATGCCCATGCTCAGTGATTAAACTGATTGCCAATACGATAAAAAAATAAGAAACTGTGCATAGGATTGGCTGGATTTACTAAGTATTTTAATACATAGTATATTCCACTTTTTTTATTCTCTTGTCATATTATCGTTTTATGGGATGGTCTATAAATCTGATATTAATGCATGATCAAAAGGTTAGTTGTAGTCACTTTCAGCTAAAGATGTCAAAAGACTTCAAAGACTCAAAAAACCTTCTAGACGATGGGGTTGAAGCCAGTCAGTGATTCCTCCATTCTGAAGATTACCTTGGATTGATCTGTAAATTGTTGGTTGTGCTGGTGATTATGAAACCACTGGTCTGATGGAAGCAGCAGTTTCATACATTTTATCATTTTGTGCAGAGTAACTGTTGCAAATTATGTCTCTTCCCACTGCCTTATACAAAGGCCAGCTCATATTATTTCCTTCCGAAGTGTTCATAGAAGGATGGTGCAGGGAGTAAAGTATAGTTTTCATGTAGCTGCAGGCATGTTGTTGGTGTGCAACTTGTTTGTTCATGTTTTCAGGTGATCTGAGATACATTAATCCTACTTGCAAGGCTGAATAGTGACCCAAGGACTTTTGAGCTCACTCTTGTAGGAGTTTTTTTTTCCTTTCTAAGGGTTTCTCCATCTATACTCTTGTGTGCAGTCCAATTTTCATGCTTGCATCCGCTGATCTCAGTCCTTTTCCAGTAGTTTTCATACTTGATTGCATAAGTCCTTTGAACTAAACTGAATATTTTAAGCATTAAGCTTTAATTTTAGGAAGTGTTAGTTGAGCTGGTGATAAAAATCTGTACATGAAGAGCAGAGAGATGGAGTATCCACACCTTTTTACAGATCAAGGGATGTCTGACATGAGTCCTGTTCATTTAAACTATCAACACTCTACAGGATCTTTGCTACTTATTTTAGCTATTGTCATGTATTTTAAGGTGCCTTCCTATAATTTTGGTCTGTAATTTATAAGGCCTAAGGAGCAATATGAATTATGTAGGCAAAAACTTAAAGAGTTGAATTTATTTTTGCAAGAATTGATTTTTCTTTCCAAGACTGAAGCACTTTTAATTTCATGCATTGATTGGTAATGTAGGGTTTATTTGAAGGTTTAAAAGCATATAGGAGAGCTGATGGACGTATCGTACTTTTTCGACCAGAAGAGAATGCCTTGCGAATGATAAATGGTGCAGAGCGCTTGTGCATGTCAGCCCCATCCGTTGAACAATTTGTGGAGGCTGTGAAGCAAACAGTCTTGGCTAACAAACGCTGGGTAAAACTAATGCTTTTTGTGCTTTTCAATATATCAATATTGTGTCTCAAGTAGTTTCTGAATAAAAGATTCATATCGGGCATTGGTTGCAGATACCACCTTCTGGAAAAGGCTCACTTTATGTTCGGCCACTTCTTATGGGTAGTGGACCTGTGTTAGGACTTGCCCCAGCACCAGAGATTACTTTTCTCATATATGTTTCTCCTGTTGGAAACTATTTTAAGGTTTGTCTTTGAATGCTTTTCAATTAATCATATTGGTGTTTTTTCTTTTGTGCCATGCATGCAAACGGGTGAAGGAAATGGTTGACATAGTATATTGGTATTCTTTTGTGTATATGGAGTATCAAAAAGATGCAGTGTATATAAATTTGGATTGTTGCATTTAATCTAGAACATAACAAGTCTAGTTGTTAAATAAGGTCAGATGGATAATTATATCCTTCTGATTGTAGGCTGAGCTGTCTGAGAATGTAGTTTATGCACCATCCCTTTAGTGCATTATCGAGATTAAATTATATTCTTAATCCATACTTTTGCACATGATAAAATCGAAGTACGAGGCCTATCAGTATAAGTATGCGCACAGAACATCCATTGAGATGCAAGTTTCTGTTGGTAATGATGTGAATCTAACAAGATAGAATTGTTGGGCTTTATGTCGTAATCTTGAGATGGAGTTTTTTTCTTTGAATTTCATGGGGCAGAATAACAATTTGCATCTTTTTCTTCCATAACAGGAAGGCTTGGCACCAATCCATTTGGAGGTTGAAACAAAGCATCATCGTGCCACACCTGGTGGAACTGGAGGCATCAAAACAATAGGCAACTATGCACCAGTAAGCAAAAACATCATCACCAATAATTAGTTATTCATATAATGAACACAATTCCTTGAATCTTTAAGAGCATTTATGGAAATGTTTCCAAGCATAGATAATCTCTTTAGAACCATACATGAAAACCTATAAAATAATTTGAAATGTGAGTTGATTGATGATTAAATGAAGATTGGCGTGGTTAAAGCCCCTACTATTGCTGAGAAAAAGGTAATTAGGTTAACTTGTGTGAACATGTCAAAGGCACAGCGGTGCTAAGAATTTAATATAACAAAGAACTTAAGCATAGTAATTAAGATCAGAAAAAACCCCATAAAGACTTGAAAACATAAAGCCTAATAATGGCCTTAGAGGGTTAGCAATGACAAAGACAATGTGAACTGTAGGTTAGTTTGCTAGCTGAAGCAAATCTTTTTGCAGTCATGGCTTATTGTTAGCAACAGATTTGTAAGTGGATTGTAAACATAATATATTATTATATATTTAGACATATTTTCAAACATATGGATTTCTTGGCTTCATTCTGCAAAAAAAATAAATGAACACATAGCCTTTTTCTTCCAGGTTTTGAGCGTACAATCTAGAGCTAAAGGAAATGGCTTTTCTGATGTGGTCTATCTTGATGCAATTAACAAGAAGTATCTTGAGGAAGTCAGTTCTTGCAACATCTTTGTGGTGAAGGTACAAGTAATTTTTGATTTGTTTATTTTTTTCATTTTTATAAATTAAATATTTTTTTCACAGATATGAAAAATATTAGTATTAGTATTTTATATTTTAGATAAACTAAAAGTTTCCTTTGATATTTCCTGCAGGATAACGTCATTTCTACTCCAGCACTGCATGGAACTATACTTCCAGGAATTACTAGGAAAAGTATAATTGAGGTGGCTCGTAATCGAGGTTATGAGGTATTTATATGTAGTTGAATTAGTCATTTGTTAGGGTTGTTCTTAGGGGTTTTTGTACGACAACATAGTCAAACACAAAAAAGCAGGGAGTCTTCAAATGCTATTTGCGATGGTACTAATTCACTAGAAATTCACATCTTAGAGCTCCTTATTTATGCAGGTCCAAGAGCGTTTGATATCTGTAGACGAATTGCTCGTTGCAAATGAGGTGTTTTGCACTGGCACGGCAGTGGTGGTCTCTCCTGTGGGCAGCATCACTTATCTTGATAAGAGGCAAGTAGCTTATCTGGCCTATTCATTTCAAACTGTTTGAAATCATGGACACAATTGGCAGAGCATATAATATGACTGATTGTTAACCCATTGTTTATGATTTCAAACTGATATCTATTAGTTTTCTTATCATTAGCAAAACAATTTTTTAAGACAAAAATTACAATTTAGCCAACTATATTGTTTTCTAGTCTTCAGTCAGTCGCTACATTGTTCTCTATTGTATTTACTGTAGAATTATTTAAAATTTAAAGCCACCCACAACACGGTTATTCCTTTCTGGCCTTGTTTGTTATACCAGTCACAAGTTACCCGAGTTTGGAAAGAAAACTGACAATGTCTGAAGATATTTTAAACATCTGAACTATTCAGTAGCTGTTGCTCAGTTTTCAAGTATAAAAATCTCCCTCTGTAGATTAATTATGTGTACAGAGATTTTTTCTGAAACATTATAGGAAAAGTCTTTCTATTAGTAAAATCTAAATAGAGAAGGTCCCTAACTGATGTCCATGAAATTTATTCGTTAAATGTACCAAAACTCTTTTTCTTCTTTATCGAAAAGCAGTTGTAGAATGACTATAGTAATAAAGTGAGTGCAATATATTTTAACATGATTTTGTTTTAACTTTTTGCTGCCCACAGCGTGGCTTACAAGAATGGAATTTCAGGGGGAGTTTCCCGTGAGTTGTATTCGGCTCTTACAGGTATTCAGATGGGCTTGTCTGAGGATAGCATGGGATGGACGATGGAGCTGAATTAGCCGTTGATTTGAAATCCTTTTGTGAAGCTTATTAGAACATGAAGAAAATGTAAATAATTCTTTGCAGGTACTTGCTCTTAGAAAATTGTGGTGTATAAACAGAGAGGAGGGAGGTCAAAGTTTCTCCCATAGATAATGTAGTCTTTTTACATTTACTAGATATTTATAAATTTTTTCCTTAATGCAGTTAAAATTTGTTGTTGAAAACATTATATTGTTTCAGATTGACTGTCTTTACAAAAACTGAAGCAAGACAGGATATATTACTAAGTCTGCAGCATACCATCTAATCAAGTAGATATAAAGAAGTATTCAATATATCAATAACCATCGTAGAGGCAATTTCATTGTCACAGAAGTAAAGTTGACTGAGCATCTCAGAAGATTTGAGGATGAAGTTATAAATTTGGAGCAGTTTCATCATGCACTGTTGGTTTAATGGCTTTATAGATGTTAATTTCTTCCCAATGAGGGGCATGGTGTGTTCCAAAACATTGATTTCAAAATTATGTGATGTTTTATCATGATTCAACTGTGTAGTTTCTGAGTCAATCTCATATCCATATTTCTTTAGTAGTAGTTTACAAGAATTTATCCCTCGTGAACGAACTGTCTACTTAGCA
>VDFB02350901.1:0-42455 GCA_007258455.2 Sequoia sempervirens | reverse complement strand
AACATAATGGAAGGAATTTTTTTTTAGATGTTATAGATGCTATTTTAACTATTAATCTCTCTTCTCTCCACATCTATTTCCTTTTATCTCTTTTATCACTTTCCCCCTCTACCTCTTGGTCTCTCTATATCCCTCTTCCTCTTCGTATACCCTCTCTTTCTCACGTCCTCTCTCTTTGTTCTTTAAGCCTCACTCTATTTCTTCCTCTATCTCCTTACCCCCCAACACCCCCCCTCCTCCTTCCCCTCCTTCTCTCTCTCTTGCTCCTCCCCCCTCTATCTTCCTCATTCAGAGGTTTTGTGTCGCTCGTATTTTGATCCCTATAAAAGGATGCATAGTTGATTTGAAACTATCACTTCTCCATTGAGACCTTTGTTGCACAAATAACATCATTTGCTGAATGGCCTACCAAATTTGCAAAAAACAGACCAACTTTTTCCCTAATTGACCTTCCACACCTCTTCGGCGTACCCATTGCACACCAAGGTGTGATTGCTATTTTATTTTTTAAGGTAGACAATGAATTAAAAAACTTGAAATTTTATTGAATTTGAATAATATCGATTGAGGAGGGCAAGGAAGAAATTGGGCGGTGCAAGTTGTACAACAGAATCTGCAATCGATATAACATAGCAGGGGTAGGTTGGATTAATTGGAAGCTTGCCAGGTTAATGCAACTGGACTACGAACGACTTGTGTTCCACCATTAATACAAGTCCAACGTATCTCGCCAAAGCGATTTTGGTCTCCGTCAGATGCAGATGGGCTTCTTAGAATGCTTTCAAATTTCACGCTATAGCTGGCTTTATCGTAGAGATTTTTGAACACTAACGTCTGGGGCTCCACGCTGATGTTTACGCCAGGAGGGCTCTTCACACTCACTTTATACACCACATTACCCTCTGCACCCACATTCGTCACAGTTCTTCTATTCACCTTAATCGAACTGTTGCCCGGCTTAAATACAATAGAAAATGATGGGTAGTTGAGATCACCGGCTTCCAAACTGGAGTTGGGGCAGGAGATTTTTTCTTGGTGAGAAGAGAAATTTGTCGTCTGGTGTAGTTGAGAGAACAGAGAAAATCTACATAATCTTGTGGTGCCATGTCGTAGACAAGCCCAGGATCTAGCGCAGCCCTAGGGTCCACGTGGCCTGCGCCCATATCAAATGGGTTGGCTGCCTCCATGCTAAATGAATCTCTGATCGCCTGCTTTCCATTATCTACGATGTAGGAAGACGTCATGAGCGCGGATTTGATGGCGGCGGGGCTCCAGGTGGGATGTATGGCTTTTATGAGTGCTGCAATTCCGCTGATGTGGGGACACGCCATCGACGTCCCCGAACGTAAGGTATAGTTTATGCCTCGGGCGTCTGCTGCCAATATGTTCACACCGGGAGCGATGATATCAGGCTTGATAACAGAAGGATATGCTAAGCTCGGGCCCCTGGATGAAAAAGCAGCCACAATGGGAGCGGCTGTTGCCTTCCCCACGATAGTCAATCCTGTGAGATGCATGGTGGCCGTGGCATTGTTCCGCCTTGTATTGATGTAGGATTTTATTTTCTCTCCACCTGAAAAGCTCAAGCTGATTGCCGGCAGAATATATCGGTTGGTAATCTGCTGCTGTGCGCCGAGGAGCTCTCCATTGGACAAAATAACTCCTGCACTGCCCTTTCTGAATACTTCGCTCTCTTTCACCGCGGTGCTATCGGACAGCTGATCACACACAACGATTTTACCCTTCACCACAGTAGGGTCGAGGCTGCCAGCGAGGCAACACTTTGAGCTGTTGCTGGCGGATACATACACCAGAGGGAATGGCCGTTGCAATTTTTGGTTTCCTCCTATGTAGTTGGAGGTGCTTCTCAATATCTCTTGGTTGCCCGACACAAGGGAAGCAGGAAAATCTCTGTCGATGCTGCTCGCACCAACAGTTGTGATCCATGGCGCGACATTATTTATGGTAGACCGCAAAGGGCCGTCGTTGCCTGCCGCGGCAGAAACAAGGACACCCTTTTCTATGTCTCCAAATGCAGCAATAGCTATGTGACTCATGTGAAATGGCACATCTTCTGAGTGAATTGAGACAGAAATGATGTCCACGCCATCAGCAATGGCTTGTTCCATAGCCGCAGAAACGTCTCTGTCATCGCAACCATGCTCCCAACATACTTTGTAGATGGCCAGCCTAGCTTGAGAGGCCGTTCCTTTTGCCATTCCGTTGGCGAAACCGAAGAAACTGCCACCCGTTACCGTAGCTCCCGCGGCAGTGGAGGCTGTATGTGTGTCGCGGCCGGTGTCGTCTCTCGGAGACATGTGTTCCAACGTTTCATTAATTTTAGGAACACTATTTTGGTAGCCTTTGTAGAAGTATCGAGCTCCAATGATTTTTCTATTGCAGTGTGACGAATTGAAGGCCCGCCCGCTTTCACACGTGCCTTTCCATCTGGAGGGAACAGGTCCAGGCCTGCATCATTGAAGCTTTTGCTTTCAGGCCATATCCCTGAGTCAATCACGCCAACGATAATATATTCGCCGTAAGTAGAGTATTAAGACCATAATCCAGGAGAAGACGAGGAGGAGGAGGAGAGACCCAGAAACTCTGGCGTGTGTGTAGTGGCAACTTTATTGATGGAGGAAGGGATTACGGCCAAGCACCCCTCCATACCGGGCTGGCTTAACCAGCACACTCTAAGCGTTGACCGCTTAGAGTGGCTGGTGTGGGGCCCATTTAATCTGTCTCTCTTCCGTTCACTTTCCCGTTCTCCCTTAATCTTCATTTTTTTAGCGCCCAGTTTTAAACCGTCTACCTTAAATTTTTCGCGACCAGTTTTAAACCATTTCTCCTTCCCACCCGTGCAAAGCTCAAACTTTGAACCATTTCTCCTTCCCACCCGTGCAAAGCTCAAACTCATTGTCAAAGTTCCTGCACTGCAAAGGTTTCGGTGATGCGGGGTAAGTTTCAGCTCTTTCTCATGGCCTCTATGTAGGGATCTTCGAATCAGCGTATAGCCATCCATGAAAGCGAAATGGAGAAGGTATTTTTAATTTAATGGGCATAGCCATCTTTCTCCACATACTCGCATGATGAAGACCCACAAAAAAACTTCATTGTTAAAGCTGTCAGTTTTGGTGAATCAAGTATAATTTGTATTATGGAAACAATTTTTCAATTCCAAAACTTTAAAATGGCTGCTAGGACTGAATTTATGTTTCTAGTTCTTAATCTGCATATATAATTTATCATGTTATTGGGTTAAAAGTTAAATCTGGTACCCTACAGAACGTCAAAGCCTTGTTGAGGCAGATTGATCGTGTTGAGTAAACGGATCTGTTAGTTGAGAATGGAGGAAAGTCCTGTGTAGCATTGGGTGGAATGGGAGCAAAAATGGCATCCCACATATGATTCAGATGTATGCTATTCTTTGACCTGGCTGCAGAACATGCTACTTAACACCAGATCCAACACCACTATTGGTTTTGTGGCTTTGATCTCCTTCAGTGTTCCGGCTTCCATTTTACTTTTGTTTATATGGTTAAGTGGATTGACTACATAGTTTCTCAATAACTTGAATCTGTAGGCTTTCATGGCTCGTTATGTGTTGTATATTTGTCCCCTGCATCAGAATTATTTCTATCAAAATGAATTGCAGGGGCATTTTTTTCAATTTAAGTCTAAAAATTTAATGGTAATGTTAAAAGGGATTTGCTAAGATCACCCTGTTTTTTTTCATATTATGTAGTTTACTAGTTAAAAATGATTATTTTTTAAATTTAAATTAAATTTGATTATTTATGACTTTTGTATCTAAATTAGACAATAGATACATTGGTAAATGATTTAATGCTTACACTAGGGATGGAATGTTAAGCAAGGTATATGCATTAAAAGTTTAGGCATAGGTAAGTTCACTTATATATGTAAGTTTGATTTTGAAGGTTGATCATTATTTAATATTCAATTATACTCATATGTTATGTAATGTTATGTGATGATGTAAATGATTCTTTTTAATTAAATTATTGGGGAATTATATATGAGGTCTCTTATAATAATAATAATAGATATAAAAAACTACACATAATAATAATCATATATTTTAGTTATACAAAAGAACTTGTTAAGTATTTTTGTTTTTGTTTTTTTATTATGTAATTTAACCATTATATGATTAGTCAGCTACATCTTAACTATTTTCTTTGTACTTTTCACCTCTTTCCATCAAGAAGACATTCTCATCCACTTCATAATAAGCATATGAAAAATCAAACAAAGATTGATTAACAACTAACAATGATTCTTAAAATGAATGTTGTTCCCCATTCTTATTTATTGGATAACTTAGGAGGCAACTAGACCCCAAATATCTACCCATATATTAGTTAGGGAGAAAAATATGTAGCACATTGCTGCCCCATAAAGGAATTAGATTTCACAAAAAATCCTTTATTATTAGTCAAATTAACAAAGAATTTATGTTTTCCTTTTTATGTTGAGGAATTGTTGGATTTCTCTTACTAAGCTATTGGAAAATGAGTAATCTCAAAGTATTTTAGAGGCAAAGGTGACTACAAATTTATCATTTAATTTTGAGCTTCCTACTAAACATCAACCTATTGCTCCTTGTTATATATTACCATCTCATTCAATATCCTCTGACTTTGAAAAAGATTTAAGTGGTACCCTTTCAATTGATAAATGAGATAAACAATCCACTAGCCATCAAGTTGTCTACTTAACATTTTTGGGTTTCTCTTTTCTATTTTTTGCTACTACATACACCCAACCTACAAGAACCTACAACATCAAAATAGAATATTTTCAAACAAAAACTTGTTTCCAAATTTTATCTTCCACTTTCAACCAAATTCCCTACAATAATCCTTTTGTTATACCCAACTCCTTTTGGATCCTACCTAAAGTTGAGTGGATCAAATCATCTACTTTTGGATCAATTGCCAAAATTCTCTCTAACATATTTCATATCCCTTGGAAGCAAGCATCCACCCAAAACAATTGCAAAAAATAAGGAACTTGAATCCATACTCTAGAAATCATGGTTTAAACAAGAGAAAATTCTTATCGCAAAACCAAGGCACATTCACTAAAATATATGGTCTATACTCTATAAATTGGCATAATAAAACAAAAAATTCATGGGCATTTAGATATATTTCTATTGTTCCTTTTATCTTTTTAAAATAATTTTTAGCCCATGCTTGAAGATAAACTAAACTATGCCATAAAGCATTAAATATACAAATTAACCCTTTGCATGCAAATTGATCTTCCTCTTACAATACTTCATGGCCCATAGAAAGTATTGGATGTTCCCTAGTATAGGAGGCTAAATTTTTATTCGATGCATTTGATGTACCAAGGCTTTTTTCAGCTACCAATTTCTATTTTGAATTGAGTAGAAACATGCTATACTTTATGTATTTTTCAAACAAGCCTCCTATGTGCCACATCAATACATGATTTGTTAAATGTGATAAGGTCATAAGTACCCTCAAGCCTAACAATTAAGGGCCCTATACTAAAACCTCTACCTCTTAGTGGTTTCCAATGACCTAGCCCCCAACCACACTTGTTTACACTTCCAAAACCTACACATTCACACCATTACCACAAGGGTGGCATTCTTTAGGTGCTATTGTTATATGGACAAGAGACTCCTTTTCAAAATCCATCTAGCTCCAATGACAAATTCATTTTCAATTTGTGTGAATGAGTCTTATTCATAAGTAGTTAAGGGCTAAAACCCCAACCATAATTTTTTTAAACAAATGATTTTATATAGGATCTAACACTTAATGCTATAAATGGTGCATCAAGCTATGAATGATTATAATATAAGTATACCAATCACATATGTTATAATCATTTAGGGATCACATCAACTATAATAGATAAAAATGAAAGAATAATTACAAGTGTTTAAATAGTATTTATGCTACAATAATTGTATGTGATTTAATATTTATGACAATTATTAGTTATAAAAATTCCAATGACTATTTTAATTATTAATGTAATAATATTTTGATGTGTTGTGAACAATTTAGTGGGGAGTCATCCTTGGAATTTTTGTTAGCCATGTGACAAGGAGAGTAGCATAAAAATATTTAGTGACAATAACTCTATCAAGATTGTATTCTTCATCTATTTTAGAGGAGATCTATTCACTAAGAATAATTCATCCATTTCTTCTTGGAAGAAGAGTTGATTCTTTAAGGTGGACCCCACCTTCAACAAACTTTACTTGTACCTCTTTTGAATATTATTTTTATTATCTATCTAAACTTTTAAATAGATGCATGAACATATAAACACATAAATAAGTAGAGAGATAAGAAAATACATAAACACTATTTAAACATTTACTTAAAAATAATTTTATTTTATACATTATTATTTATAAATATTTTATTTTTTAAAAGTTTTTTAAAATAAATAAAAATAACTATAATGAAAACAAGAGGTGAAGTGTGATGGTCTCATGTTAACAAAGCCTAAAAAATAACTACATTATATATATTATAACTATAAAATAACTCTTAAATAAATCAAGAATAAAATGATTCTTAAATCATTTTAAGCTAAAATTAAAAACTCTTAAGCAAATTAATAGTTATAAAATAGTTATTAAGTAAATAAAATAAAATAAAATAACTCTTAAGTAAATAAAACTACCATACCCTTCCAAAAATCTATGTAAAATATGTCAAGAGATATTATTCTCTAGGCACTTGTTATGAATTAGATTTTTTAAAGATGGGTATGTTAGTTTCCTTTAACTTTTACATTAAAAACCATTTTATTTTTTCATAGCAATAAAACAAATAATATACAACATGAAAAAAACTATAAAACATTTTTTCACTTTTTGTTATTTAATAATGATCACTCATGTTATGTTTATTATTAAAAAATAGTGATTTGAGATGTAAATGACTATTAAATTTAAGTTAAAAGGATTTTATTAAAATACTCACATCATTACAAATTGTCTCTTTTTATCAATATAATTATGTCTCTTAAAATTATTAATAATGAAACACTTATGTTTGGTGCATTAAAATGAATAAAAAAATTAAATGCATCATTCTTGGGTGCATGTCCATAGTCGATCTTTTACACACATTTTTTGGGTTGATGTAGGTGAACATGTCCCCTTACAATATAATGACAATCCTTCCATGAGTATTCTTAAATTATACATGTCTTTGATCTTTTACAAAAATCTTTGGAGTTGACCTAGGTAAAAAGTTCCTTTTGATATGATGATAATATTTCCAAGGTATTTGTAAATATTACAAGTCTCCAATATTAGAAAAGAGCAAACAAAACAAATATCATTTGGATAAGTTATAGAGTAGAAATACACACTAAGCAAGGTCAAATCCATGCACATAGAATAAATGGCTCTAGGAAAATTCATGGCAGTGAATTGTTGACGATGAATTTGTTGTATGCCCGCTCAATAAATACATGATTGTAAAGACCCAAAAACATAACTTAGTCAAAATTGGTGACATCATAGAGAATTATTACATAATTCAAGACATTTCATTCACAAAAGATACATTTTAATAACAATCAAGAATATATTCTTACATTCATATCTTTATTAAACTCATGCATTCTCTAATCATAAAATTAAATATCCCTATTCGCCATAATTACTCATAATTTAACATTTAATACCAAAATCCATTAATCCACAAAATTAAACACAACTTTTAATTATTAATTTATATCAAAGTATAGATATATTATTTTATTAATCTAGACTAGAAATTTAACATGCATATATTAGAATATATTTCTTAAGTACATCTATTAAAAACACTTAGAAATATCAAAATTGAATTATTTTATTTACTTTAAGAGTTATTTGATTTTACTTTAGAATTATTTAAGGATTATTTTATTTTATTTATCACATTTTTAAAATTTATTTATTATATTTCATTTTACAATTATTTTAGAATTATTTTATTTTACTTTATTTATATTATTGATTTTATTTTATTTGAAAAACTATTTGTATTTACATAACAATAATTTAATTTAATTTACTCATTTTTTGGATTAGGATGTAAATTTTAATTTTATGTTTTTAAAAAAATCATTCATTATTTCAATAATTATATTATATTTTTTTATATTATTTTAATATAATATATTTTAAAAAGTGATTATGAAATTTCAATTTAAAAATAGAAATTTTGATTAACATCTTTATTCCTTGATGTAATTATTTATATATATGTATAAAAATATCAATTTTTAATAATAATTTAAATTACTAAATACATATAAACATATTCATAATAAAAAAATTATTAAGAAATCTTATTTATTTAATTAAATAAAAACATTAAAAATAAATAAAAAATAAATACTATTAATTTTACCTAATAGATCATAAATTATACCTAATAGCACTTAGAGTTTTCTCACATAAATATACAAGATAGCAGGAGGGGCAATTTATAAGCAGCGCACAGGCAATGATGTGTTGCAGGGCAATTGACCAGATCAAATTGAAAGTCGTAACACGTTCTATCCCCAAAGAAAAACATTGGTTTCGTGCTTACCCTTTCACATTCGAGTTTACAACGAAACCAAGTCAAATGGTTCAACTGTATCCAACAAATGACGGAAGTTCCAGTCCATATGGCTTACTAAGACAAATCAATTGTTTTCATAATTTGAAAGTTTCAACGATTGTTTATCTGAAGCAATTTCATAAGAGGCCAATTAAATTAAAACAAAGGTACGTGATTGATATCTATTATTAGTATATGTAAGTCTTCACCGAACAAATTTTTTATATTACTCGAATCAATATATTTAAATATTTTTTATATTATAAGATTCAAGAATAAAATAGGGAAGTTTGAAAAGGTCTTCATTTCACTTTCAGGAAGCATTCTCTAAATGAATAGTCTTTTCTCATCTTTTGTCATATTTGAATTTTTAAAAAATTAATATTATTTCATAACATCTCTTTATTTTAAAGTCATTTTATTTGATTTGTTCTTCAAAATGAGCAACTCAATTGAGAATCTTTTATTTTATAGCCCTTCAGAATATATTTTACTTATTTTGTAGGAACTTCTTGCTGAAATTACTTATCCAATTTGTTAGGTGTCTTAACATGTGCTTCTTTCACGGTTTGTTTCCTCCATCCTATAGTGGCTATTTTTTAGAGCCCACAATCAAATTCCTCATGCACACACTTATTGGTTCATTTCTTATGGATACATTGGTTCACACAAACTTAGTAAACATATTGATTATGTTTTATTAATCAATACATACATTTTGGATGCTTGTAACCCATGATAATATTATGAATGTTATGGATGCTTTTAGATTTCATGATTGATTAGTTCATGGTCTGTATAATGGATATATTATTAGAGACATAATGATTGACAGATTTAGTTAAATTGAAAGCACAAAATGCTCATAATTCATAGTAATTCTAATCTTGAAACTCTTGTGGTCTTTCCTAGGATGTCTTATTGTTTGATCTACACCATCTAATGTTACAACATTTATCTATACCCAAAATGATTCAACTATGAAACATTATATATGTTATCACAATGCATCATATTTTTGTGAATATAGTATACACACATATCATATTCTCTCATAAATAGATATGCCGCTATCAAACATACGATAAGATAATATGGAATTATATGAGAAAATAAATTTATCATGGTATATTTCAATCTCCACATGGATCAATTAAGAATGGTCTTCAAACTATTTATGAAAAATCTATCATTCATTCCTCAATAATACTTTGTCCTTCTAATATAATCCCTAATAATATATATCATGCCGATTTAAAAATTAAGTATGTTATTCACTTTATGAATATTATTGATGCTCCTAAGGTGTTCCTAACATTTTTTTATTACGAACTCTTGTACCATCCTCTTTTCAATATTAATGATTATTCTTAATCGAAGTGGATTCAAAGTTCTCCAGTGACCCCCTTAACATAATGTGAACTTTCCAATAGACCTATCTACTAACAAAAACAAAGAGTTCAACCAAAGTGAACAAAACCCTTGCAATATTTTTCATAGCATTGAGATTTGTTTTACTTATTTTGTTTACTTTATACATTTTTTATTTGATTCTTTATGCTCATAGAGAATATGTGGATGATGTAAAGGTACCCCTAATGGATTATGTTTGCATAGTGATCATGAACCTCTAATGGATTCTTTATGCTCATAGATAATATGTGGATGATGTAAAGGTACCTCTAATGGATAATTTATTTCATGCCAACTTTTTCTCTTTATTTCATTTTACATCTATGTTCACTCTCTATGAATTTTTTATGATGCAACACCATAAATTATCCTCAACATATTTTATTCATGTTTACCAAAATCATCATAACCTTAATTTTAGGTTTTATGTTTAGCCATTTTATGGAGCCACATTTGTTGTGATTCTCATTCTTCAACATCTATATGTCTTTAAATTTCTTAGTTTATCCTTTTGACTGATCTTTTTTTTCTCTATTTTCTTATATATTGGTTGTTGTGCTTCAATTATTTCACCTTATTTTTTAGAAATCTCTTTGACACTCATTTTAATTCACAATTTGTCTCACACATCACTATGTTAGGATTCCCCAATTGGGAGTTTAAATTTAGGCCATCTTTCAATCTTAGAAAATTTTGTTAATTTTCTCTTTGGATTGTTGCACTATCTAATTTTCTAGTATACTTCAATGCTACTATCTCTAGAATCTCCTTCATAATACTAATTTATATCTACAACATTGAATGCTAGTGATAAGCCCAACCCTTTTGATAAGTATAATTCATATGTATTTCCCAACTCAAACTTACGGGTATTCAAGTGTATCCCCCAAATATAAATATTTCCTTCCTAATTTATACCATTACTTCATCTCCAACTATAAATTACTTATGCATGATTTTATAATTAGATTTATCCTTGTATCTACTATTTGTCTTATCTAAGTGACTTCTTACCTCTACACACACTTCATTCATATGTTCCATAAAATCATCTACTTCCACACTCATATTTTTTTATTAGATTTCTTGGACTACTTCCATAAGCAATTGTAAATGTCATTTTTCCTAGTAATGGTATTTACTTAAGTATTATATGTAAAATCTACTTGTGTAGATACCATTTCACAATTTTATATCACTAATTTAGATCTATAATGTTGAATGCTAGTGATATGACCAACCCTTTTGATAAGTGCACTTCAAATGTATTTCCCAAATAAAATTTTTAGAACTTCTTGTATGCCCTAGCCATAAATACTCCCTTCCTAATATACACCATTTTTCATCTCTAACTATAAAGTCCTTATGCCTTCTTTTATAATTCTATTTATCCTTATATCTACTATTTTTCTTATCTAAGTGACTTCCTACCTTTGCAAAAACATCCTTCATGTGTTCCATAGAATCTTCTGCTTCCACACTCTTATTTCCATTATTGCTAATATCTCTCAATTTAAGTACATTCCTGGTGCAGGGGCACCATAGGTCACTTTATGTAAATGTGGTATTTTGATAGCTTTAGATGTGTGGGGTCTTATTTTTTCATCAATAAGGTCATAATAGACCATTAGTTATGTTAGTGGAGTCATTAAGTTCATTTTGTCATATGTTTTGCAATATTGTCAAAAGTTGCTATGTAAAAGTGCAAAAATGCACAAAATTGAGAAACCAATGGTTGGGAAGTTTGAAATTCAGTTGGAGTCATTGGATTTGGTTGTAATTAGTTGAAATGCATAAAAATTTATTGCATGGTGAGAATTTGGCCATGATTTTTGCTTTCTGATCTAATTTGTCAGATTAGATTGACATTAGTAACTAATTAGATGGACATCAGAATTTATATTAATTTTAGTAACTTAATTTAGACTCATTTTAGATTAGTATTAGTTTAATTTAGATTTTAATTTGTAATTTGGACTTAGTAGATTTAACTTTTAATTTTAATTTAGCTTTATTTTTTAATTTAGATTTAATTTTAATTTAGATTTAGTTTTAATTTTTTAATTCAGATTTAGTTTCTAATTTAGATTTAATCTATAATGTAGCTTTATTTTTTAATTTAGATTTAGTTTTAATTTTTAATTCAAATTTAATTTTTAATTGAGATTTAATTTAATTTTAAGTTTAATTTAGTTTAGAATTGATTTAGTTTAGGATTAATTTAGTTTAGAATTAATTTAGTTTAGAATTAATCCTAATTTAGATATAATCTAATTTACATTAATTAGATTCTAGATTAATGTTAATTTTCTTCTTAGTTTAGTTTAATTTTAGGGTTAATTTTGTTTGCTTGGCTTTTGTACAGGTTTATATGCCAAAGACTTGAAAAGTGAAAACATAAACACATGTTTGTTGAAGAATGGATGCTTAAAAAGAACCTTGTTTTTTGTGTTTGGTGTGCTTACACATTTTGTGTTACCCAAGCTAGTGTGTACATATCCTCTCCCCTTGCACACTTTTGTGATCTTGGGTGATGAGAAATAGACATTGCTCTTCTTTTCTTACGAGATGCTTCCCTGGGGATTGCATCACCTTAGGGTTTGACCTCAAGAACATTTTTCAACATACTATATCAAAGGGGGGAGAATGAAATTTTTACCCCAACAAGTGGCTAGCATCATTTGAAGCCAAGATGTGAGACCCTCAGTCCACCAAGAATTACTGGTGATGAGAGTGGGAGTGGGCCTCCCAATTCTTATGCTATTACAAATGAGCTCTCTATTCACGATAACCCCTTTTTGAACATCTCTTGTAGTAGAAGTGAAAATCCTTCTATTTGTTGGTGCAGGAGGTTAGACCTCAGAAGCCATCCCACACTTTCACGGTTCAAAGTAGAGATAGCAAATGCCTCTTTGTGGAATTTTAAGTTTGGTGTACCCAAGAAGTTAGTATCATGGAGGGGAGCCATTGTCACCAAAATCCTAAGCTATTTGTTCTGAATAGGCATGACTAGAGAAAATCAAGTGGGAACCCAACAAATATTATCTCTACTAGCCTAGGATTTGTGCTTGAATGTTATTTTATTGAAAAAATCAAACAACATTCACAATAAAAAACAAACAAACATTGAATCTCAAAGCTTATCGAAAGATCAAACCCAAAAACATTATGTCTATTGTTTCTTGCATGTGTGTTCAAAAAAACATATCAATAAAATATCACACATAGTAATTTGCAACATCTCAACCTTGTAAACCCCAAAAATTCAAAAAAAATAACATCCAAAATGAACCTATCACTTAAATCTCTTGGGGCCACCATCCTTTAAGTTTTGATCTTTTAATCCTTACATTCTGCATAGTCCTTGCATATCCTCCACCCTTGTATATTCACTATCAATCAAAAAATCCTTTAGTATTGCACTTAGGTTACTCTTCTTAAGTCTTGAAATCAAACCTTTGGCTATTGGTCACCTGAATCACTTGAGGTTAATCATCCTTGAATTAGGGAACATATCATTATCCTTGAGTAGAGCAGTCCTCTTGGAGTTCATCATCTCGTACATACCCTCTTCTAATCATTTTTCCTTGTGTCTATCCATCATAGCACAAGTAAAGCCTTGCATCTTCAAACCTAGGGTTTCCTTTTAGCTCTTCCATTCATATCATATCAAGCTTGTCATATCATACCATATCATTCTCATATTAGAATCATATCCTTTTTCATTGCATCCTAGTCATAGGTATAATACATTACCTTGTCTTGGATTGAATATTAGAACAGTCGCCTATGACCCCTAAAACAAGAATAAAAATGTTTTCAAGAAGGGAACCCTTGGGGAAAAGAATTTGATGGGGAATATTACATTAGTGTTGCAACTAGTGAAACAAATGAAACTGATAATGAAGAAATAATCCAATCCAATATAAATGAAGCACTCAATGATCATAGATTCACTAAACTACTTATAGAGATAGTCAAATGTAACCCACAACAATACTTCAAGGCCCGTGTTGATGAAGGAATCAAAATGCCTCCTGATTTTGACATATCATCACTCATGATGAATGACCAACATAAATCTAGTGAATCTAAGAATCCCAAAACAAACAATGATGATAGAATCAAAGATCACTGACCCTTCTATCTACAACTTGGTTACAAGAGATCTTCAAAGATATCAAAAACTAAACCTACAAACAATCCTATTTTGGATGATCTTAGAGCACTGAGACAAGAATTGGATACTCTCAAGAACAGTAAAACATCATCTCACAAGTTCTCCATTGAATATATATGTCCTTATCCTTTCGATCCAACCATAATAATGCCACCTTTTGCTAGTCATTGGGACATACCTAAACTTGATAAATATAAGGGAAAAGGAGATCCTGAAGACCACTTAAGAGAATTTTGTGCTACTACCATGGAATTTGTAGTTGATGAGACATACCTTATGAGATTATTCCCTTGCAGTCTAGGAGGGGAAGTTATGGAATGGTTTTCACAACTACCCCTGACCATCAAATCTTTTCAAGAACTGGCTGATAAATTTGTATCCAATTATAGTTTCAACTATGACCTTAACGTGACCATGACATACCTTTTTAACACCAAAAAAAAACAATAGAATATTTTATGTAATTTTTACAAATATGGAGACATTTACCAAAATGATTACCTTATGATATTCCAAAGAAAGAATTGGTTGACCTCTTTTTTTGAAATTTGAACAAGGAAATTAGAAGGGAACTTTGCCTCAAATACTTGGATTCCTTTGATGAAGCCATAGAAATGGGATTTTCAATTGGACAAACTCTCATTGATGATGGAACTATTAAACTTATATCAAAGTGCAATGTAACAAAAGAGTTCAATAAACAAGAAAAATATCACCCAATTCCCATGCTTGCTTGACTCATCTCAATTATTCTCCTCAACTCTGCTTTGAAATGCTCAATGCCCTCAGATTGTGAGTGTGCAATATTATCCTGTAAGTATTTTGACAACAAAAATTTAAAGATTGTGATTACCAAAAATGGAATTAAAAAGCTTCTTTTATAGAAACCTCATAGATTTGATGGTCAAGATTGATTTGTGTTTGAATGGTCCAAATGAAGTGTGAGGATCTGATTGAATAATTAAGTGACTTGATTGATCATATTGATTGGATAGTTAGCTAATTTGATTGATTAGTCAAGAGATGTAACTTAAAGAGTGTGCAAGTCAAAAGAAGATGATAGATCAATTAGGTGAGTGAACTGAGAGAATGTGTTAGTCAAGAATGGAGAGAATTATGCATGAGATATTAGATTGAAAATGTAGGAGACATGTGCTCAAATAGAAGAATTAATTATAGAATTAATTCCTTTCTTTGTGGAAGAAATTGTGTGTATGTGACTCCATAATCAAAATGAAATATTCAATTTAAGGAAGCACTTTAAATGAGAAGATAGAATTAATTAATTAAATGAATAATCATTTATTTAATTAAATGTAGGAGAATATGAATTAATTAGATGTGTAATTAAATAAATTTAAGAAACCTATTTAATTAGTAAGAAGAAGGGATTTAATTTAAATGACGTAATTAAATAAATTTAGGAAGCTTATTTAATTTTTTTTTAGGCTGTCGAAATCGGTTTGTATAGCATGGACCCCTATAAACTGCAGCACGCTTGGTAAACTTTTTAACATGACCGGTAGCGCTAGCGCGACTTGCCCTCCGGTGCCACAGGATGGGGGAGACTAGAACTCGTGACCAGCCTCTTGCAACAGGAAAGACTTAGTCAATCGAGCTAGGGCCCCCGCCCAGGAAGCTTATTTAATTAATCAAAAGAATAGATTAGAATTAATTAGTGATGTAATTAAAGTAAATTAATGTAATTTACTTAATTAACCAATTTTAGAAGAATAATGAAATGAATTAATTAAATGGTTAAAAATATTTAATTAATTAGAGGAATTAGGATGTTAAGTTATAATTAAATGATAAAATCATTTGATCACATTTGAGGGTGTCTTGAATTGATGATGAAAAATGTAGTCATGGACCTAAGCCATTTTTTAGTGTCTACACTTAATAACAACAAAGATTAAAAATCAAGTGGAGGCGAGAGTCACGAGGGAATCTCGGTAGAATCACGAGTCCTCTTAGGTTTTACATTAAAGGTAAGTTGGAGTTACGATGATAAGGATGTCCCACGAAAAGTCAGGGTGGATCCAGTGGAAATGAGAAGTAGGTCTTCCCATTCCTAAAATTTGGCGTGGATATGTCAGTCAAGGGGGATGAAAAAGGTATTTCATGGTCTTCGTTGTTTGGCTTTAGGCCAAATGACAAATCCTCTTTTCCCCCCGTGCATATCCTTTCTGATCCGGAGTCTGGAAAGTTTTCTATTTCTGTGCCGGATGAAATCATAGACCACAATATTGCTAGGATGGTGAATGTTTTGGTTGGTAAATTTTTGGGTCCTAGGCCTAATATTGAAGTGGTAAGGGAGTTTGTTAAAAAAAATGGAAAACGATTAATTACGGTTTTGATTTGGCAGCTCAGAGAGGTTTCTTCGAGGAGTAGATCTATCTGATTCAATCTTTGAAATGGTGCCAGTTTGGGCTAGATTTCCTGGTCTTCCCTTGGAGTATTGGAATACTGATATCTTCAATGGGATTGCTAGATCTTTTGGAGAACTTATGTCCATTGACTCAATGACTGTGGCAAGAAAGCGTTTAGTTTTTTGCCAGAATTTGTGTTGGGGTTTCTCAAAATTCTGATCTTCCCTCTTTGATTAACATCCAATCTAAGTTAGGAGTGTGGAAGCAAGCTATTGAATTTGAAACAACACCCTTTGTTTGTTTCAAATGTCGAAAATCCGGGCATTGGGCAAAGAAATGCCTGCTAAATAATAAAAATGAAAAGGAGAAAGCGGCCAACACTAATAATGTTTGGAAAAAAAAGCCAGAAGAGGTGAAGCATGTGCCTGTTCCAAATGTGAAGGAGAATTTTGAGGGATACACCTTTCCACAGGATTTGAAGGAGACCCATAAAGGCTTGAACAAGGATGCTTGCTCTGAGTCAGAAGGTACCTATTCTCAGTCTCCTAAGGATCCAAAATATTTGTTCTCACCTTCTGAGGAAAGAAAGGAAGGCAATCCTTCTGAGGAGGGAGCCCGAGAAACTTTGAAGAATGTTGTAACTAAAAATGAAGATACGAGTTTTGTTCTGGCATCACCTTTGCTGTCGGCCGAATGTATGAATGTTCCTGGGCTGGAGGATATACCCATTAAGGGTTTGTCCCTGGAGATAGGAATTCCTGCCCCTTTTCTTTCTCCTTATAATAACCCTTGCTCTAATGGGGATCATGATTAGGAGTTAGCCAATTTGGAAGTAGTGAAGGATACTTTTGAGAGCCAAAGCATGAATATGAGAACACCAAAGCTCAATACTTTTGAAACCAAGAATGGTCTAATGGATACCCTCCCTTGGGACCAGAGATTATTTTCTGAGAAGGATGGGGAATTAGGCAAAGAAATGGAAAGCCAATATGAAACCGAGTGGGAGGAGGTTATATCACATTCAAAAGTCAAAAAGGAAAAAAGAAGGGGAAGGAAACTTCAAGTGGTGTGGCCACTAGATCTAAAGCCAAAGCTGATTGTGGGATGCCCAAGCCTAGCCTGGGAAGAAAATCTGAGAAATGGAAAAGGGAGCAAGGTAGCCTTCAAGATATTGTGGATGGTATCCAAATGACCATCCCGAAGATTCTTCAATCCCCAAGTAAGAAATGAAAATTATGTCTTGGAATATAAGAGGGCTGAATAGCCATCATAAAAAGGATGTTTTGCAAAATTTTGTTAGGGACCACAAACCTGATATTCTCCTTATTCAAGAAACTAAAATGCCTAAAGATAAAGTTGAAAATCTAAAAATATTTCAAAATTGTGGGGTTCATGGTAATAGTTCTGCAGGTGCATCGGGGGGTATAGTTACTTTTTGGAACAAGTTGTTCATTAAAGGTGAGCCCTTAATGGAAAATGGTAATGTGGTGGCCACTAGACTTACCCACATAAGAGACAACTTTTGTTGGATCCTATCCAATATATATGCTTTGAATTGTAAGAATGATAGAAACTCGTTTTGGCTTGAGTTATCGGGTTTTCGAAGATGTTTTGTTAGTGAAAACTGGCTGGTTATGGGTGATTTCAATACCCCCTTCTGAATGTTGAGAAATTTGGGGGTTCTCAAATCAATTGGGAAAGTAAATCTGGCCTTTCCGACTTCATAAACACAATGCTCTGATTGACTTAGATTTACAAGGGGCCTCTTATACTTGGACTAATAGGAGGTTAGGGTCTGATTTGATCCAAGTGAGGCTGGATAGGGTCCTGGTTTCTAGTCAATGGTTTATAAACTATTTTTGTGCTTTGAGGGCCTTGTCAAGGGTTGGGTCTGACCATTTTCCTATTTTTCTTCTTGCGGATCCTACTAAGGCGAAAAAGAACTTCCCTTTTAGATTTGAAATTTTTTAGCTTTCTCATCCTGGAATTTTTGAGGAAATCCGTAGATGGTGGAATGTAGATATCTCTGGCACAACTATGTTTAGGATTGCTAAAAAATTAAAGGAAGTGAAAACTAATGTGCGTAGGTGGAAAAA
The DNA here is from genome assembly GCA_007258455.2 of Sequoia sempervirens. Taxonomy (NCBI): domain Eukaryota; kingdom Viridiplantae; phylum Streptophyta; class Pinopsida; order Cupressales; family Cupressaceae; genus Sequoia; species Sequoia sempervirens. Next base: position 23,773 of record VDFB02350901.1, on the reverse strand, counting down.
GGATGCTTTTGGGAATTTATTTGGTTCTAAAACAGAAATTCAGGGTAAAATTTAGGAGATTCAAGTTAAAATCCAGAAATGGGGATACATTGACAATTATAGAGAAAAGGAAAATGAATTCCTTATTCAATTGTATGATATCATTGCTAAAGAGGAAGTGTTTTGGAATCAAAGATCTAGGGTTTCCTGGCTGACTGAGGGAGATAGGAACTCCAGATTTTTTCATTTGACTGCTTCGAAACACAGGGCTGCTAATAGAATCACTCGTATTGTTTCTAATGGGACTAGTTTTGAGGAGGAAGATGATATTAGGGAACAAGCTATCCTTTTCTTTAGGAACCTTCTTTCCTGTAATGGAGAGATTGTCACTAAAGCTCAAGATTCTATGATTGAAGCAATACCTCAAGTGATTGGTCATAATGAAAATTCCTTAATCACTGCTATTCCTTCCAAAACTGAAATAAGGAAAGCTATCTTTTCTTTTGATGGCAACAAAGCTCCTGGACCTGATGGCTTTCCTTTATTCTTCTTTCAAGTGTTTTGGGAAATTGTTGAGCTGGATGTGGTGAATGGTGTCAAGGAATTCTTTGGATCAAGACATATGTTGAAAGAATTGAATGCTACCTTTGTGGTCCTTATTCCAAAAAAACCTGGGGCTTCTGAGTTTCAAGCTTTTCGGCCAATCAGCCAGTGTAATTCTATTTACAAAATTATTTCAAAGGTGTTGACTTCAAGAATGCTTTCTGTGCTTCCCCAAATTCTTGCCCCACAGCAGAATGGTTTTGTGCCAGTAGGTACATTATGGACTCTATTATTACTATTCATGAGAACTTACATTCGTTAATGGTGTCGAAAACTAAAGGGTTTATTCTTAAACTAGACATATCCAAAGCCTATGATCGGGTTGATTGGGCTTTCTTGTTTAAAATTATGGACAAGTTTGGTTTATATAACAGAGTCATTCAGTTGGTGAACTAGCTTGTGTCGATAGTCTCTTCTACTGTCATTGTGAATGGATCACCTTCAAGGTTTTTTTTAGACCTCTAGAGGCCTCAGACAGGGAGACCCTATTTCCCCTATTCTATTTACTATCTTGGCTAAGAGTTTAGGTAGATATATTAAAAAGCTTATTGATCAAAGATCCCTTGTTGGCTTAAGACCTTCTTCTTCCCCTCTTACCTATTCTCACCAGCAATTTGTTGATGACACCATTCTTATGGGAAGATCTACGGTGACTGAAGCTAAGACTTTTTAAAAAAATCTGAATCTTTATGAATCTGCTTCTGGGCAAGTTGTCAATAGAGCTAAGAGTTCAATTTTTTTCATCAATACTCCAAAGTATAGACAAGTCAAACTTGCCCAAATTCTTGGATGCTGTGTCGAGTCTCTTCAGTCAACTTATCTTGGCTTACCTCTTTGTTCTAAACCTTCGGACTCGTTCTAGATTTCTTTGGTTGAAAAATTCAATAAGAAGTTATCGGGTTGGAAAGGAGATATTCTAAGTCAAGCTGGAAAAGTCCAGCTCCTTAAGGCTTCTCTACAAAATCTTCCTACTTATGCTCTCAGTATATTTAAAATTCCTGCTAAATTTGCTGAGACCTTTGAAAAAATTCAGAAAAGGTTTTTATTGTCTGGAGTTGAGGATAAAAGGAGATTGCCACTTGTTGGTTGGGATCTGGTTTGTAGACCCAAATCAAGGGGAGGCCTGGGTTTAAGGAAAATTAAAGTTTTGAATATGTCCCTTCTTGCTAAATAGCTTTGGAGAACTCTTACTTTAAATGGAGAATGGTGGGATATCTTAAAAGCTAAATATTTCAATAATTATGAGTCTTTAAATGAAATTTTAATCTCTTCCTCTTTACCTTGTGGGTCTATGTGCTGGAATGATATGGGCAAAGGAAGAAAGCTCCTGGAAATGGGAATTGGATGGATGATTGGAAATGGAAATTTTGTCATATTTTGGGAAGACAGATGGCTTTTTAGAGATCCTTGAATTAGAATAGAGAAATTTAGTAAATGGATGAATGATTGCAAAAAGGAATTTGGAGTCTTGGTTAAATATTATTGGAGGAATGGAGATTGGGTTGATTTGATTACTATCAGTCCGGATCTTGGCCCTGTTCAGTCGGCTTTCAGAGCCCTTAGACCAGCTCAACACCAGGCGAAGGATCATGTTGTTTGGTTAGACAACCCGTCTAGTATTTTTTCAGTTGCTTCTGCCACATCTTTGTTGGATAGCCCGAAAGAGCATCATCCCTTCTGGCCTAAGGCTTGGATTAATCATCTAACCCCGAAAATCAATATTTTCTACTGGATAATGTTACAGAATAAGATCCTTACTTTGGACAATCTTGGAAAAAGAGGAATTCAATTACCAAATAGATGTTATATGTCCAGGAATGAGGCCGAGACTGTTAATCATCTTTTTCTTCATTTCCCTTTTGTGTCGAATATTTGGGATAAATTATTGGGGCTTCTTGAGGTGGTGTGGGTTTTCCCTGCTTCTGTCAAAGATTTCTTCATTCAATGGAAAGCTCCTTCAAAAAAATCCTTTTGTGGGTAAGCTATGGTCTTTTATTCTTCCTTTTGTGTCTTGGAATATCTGGAAGGAAAGGAATAATAGAGTGTTTAGGGATAAAGAGATGTTGGAAGGGGATTTGTATGCTAAAATTGTAAGGGCTATAAAGGAAATTTTATTTTTAATTCCTCGAAAAATGTTTGAGAAAGCTTTCTGGTCTCCCTTTGATGTTGCTATGGCTGAAAAGTGGAATTCAAAATTAGTTGGATCAAAAATCCTTAAACACGGAGTGTGTGGGAGGGATAATGCTATTTGGTCTATGCCGCCCTTGGGCTAGATGAAAGCCAACTTTGATGGTGTGGCTAAAGGGAACCCCGGGAAAGCTGGTAGTGGGTGTGTTTTAAGGGACAACACTAGGGCTTTTATTGCGGCTTTTGTTGTGGACATTGGAATTCAAACTAATCATGTTGCGAAAGCTGTTGGGGCTTTTCACGTGGTTAGCCTAGCCCTCAAGACCAACATGAAATATCTTTGGTTGGAGGGCGATTCATTGAATATAATAAATTGTATTCTTGGGCTTACCCCTCCTCGTGGACCATAAAAAAATAGATCGAAGACACGCAAACTTTATTAAGTAATTTTGATAAAGTGAAAGTGTCACATGCTTATAGAGAAGCCAACATGGTGGCGGATTTCTTTGCCAATGAAGGGGTTAAGAAGGGTGGGGAAAACACGTGGAGGAAGAATGATAACCTCCATCCTGAAGTGAAAGCACTAATTTATTATGATTCAGTGCATGGGAGAGAAGGCAATCTTAATCATGATGAAACGGATAAAGGTCAAGTACATCGATCTCATTAGATTTGATGGGACAGACGTCACTTTCTTTTTTAAGAATATTTTGTGGCATGCTTTCTGGGTATTTGATAAAAATTACCTAAACGGGACCCAGAGCAACTGTTCAATGTGGTTTTATAGTGAGCTGACTATGGGAGGAGAAAGAAAACGCGTGGAGCTGAGTAATTTCCAGGAGCACAGAAAGAATGCTAAAGCTTGGGAAAGAATAGAAAAGGGAGGTATAGTCCCTTATTTGGAAAAACTCCATGGTACAGATGAGGGGATGCTGGACTATTTTGTTAAAAACTGGAAAAATGGAGAAATCCTGTTGTTTGGCAGGACTGTTAAGCTGAGTGAGGACTTGATTGGGGAAATAACTGGTCTCTCGATTGAGGGTGTTAAATTCTATTGAGATTGACGTTTCTCTGATGAAGCGGTTATTAAATTTCCCAAAAAAGATGAGAAAGTGAAGATGGTCAAGGTTGCCAATAGCTACTTTGATGTGGAGTCCATCAAATCTATTTGGAGGAAAGTTTTGAGAGTCATCATGGAATATATTATGGTTGATGGGCACTTTACCAGAGTCTATGGTTACCACTTTTCAATTCTAAGTCATTTCCGTCATAAGGTTCATATATCTCTGCCTTTTTACTTATTTTCTTCTTTGAAGAATTGTCTCGATGATGTGGAAAGAAACCCTAGGAGGAATGCTATTATCCACCCTGGTCTTGTTAGGCTCATCTTTGAGTATTTTCAAAATTTACCTGCTCTACCTAAAACTATTGAAATTGAAGAGTTGGATGATGAGGAGACCGAAAGTAGTAGGGAACTTGAACTCCGCCCCCCCTGCTTGTGTTCTTGTTGGTCCTGATACGATTGCTCCCTAGTCCTTGTCATGTCAAAAAAATCTTAAGGGTCATGCCTCCCTGTCTTGTCCTAAATGGCAACCGTTGCAAGAGTGCCCTAGTCTAGGTTTTGCCTCACCACTCTGTCTTAACCCCCAGCCGTCCCCTGGTTGCCCTACTCCGGGTTTGTCCCCTGGTTTTAAAGGTAACCCTATTATGAAACCTGTTTCATACTCTGGAAACTCTATGGAAATCCTTTGTGAGAAGCCTTTGGTTAGTAAGGAATTGGCCCCTAATGCCCCTGCTTCTGGAAAACTTGGGAATGATCATATGGAGTCCCCTATTCAGGATGAAGTTAATTCTACCTTGAACAAGCTTAAGTCTGGGGATTTGGTTAATATAGCGAAAAAAGTACGGGTGGCCTTTTTACCGTTCTCAATTGGACCCAGAAAGAAGTTTGCGACCTAAAGGACCAGGTCACTGATCTCAGCAACAAGATTATGGATTTGGAGCAGAAAATCAGCTGGCTCAGTAGAGATAATAATGAACAGGAAACTCCTTTACCGAGGAAAAGACAACAATTACAGGAAGATAGATTGGCTAGTATAGAATGTAACATGTCAAAGATTGGACAAAACATTAGGGCCACTATTGCAAACAACCACAAAATTGCTAGGCATAACACTATCATCATAAATGCTATGGTGGAAAAGCATGAAAAAAACCCAAAGGGCTTGCTGGTGGTGGATTTGGATACAGACAGGGGAGGCAACAGATCGGCTGGTGAAGGGATTTTGACTCATACCAGGGAAAACATAAAGAGGAAAACCCCAAATTTTTCACATACAGTTCAAATTCTCAAGCAAGGGTTACATGACATGCAGAATGTTGAAAAGGAAGCTGAGGAATTACTGAACACCTTGGAGTAACTTGGTGTTATGTTTGCTGGTTTTTTTGGGCGGTCCTTTTTGGGCCCTGCTATCTTTTGGTGCTGTCGTCTCTTTTTTGGGACAGCTGTCTGGTTGTTTGTACTTTTTCTGCTTATCTTTTGTTGTTTAAACTTCGTGGTTTCAGGTCCCTGTAAAACCTTTTTTTCTTTTCAAAAACAAGACAACTTTTGGATAAAAACAAGAATGTAGTCAATGATGGAGTTGTTGATGCAAAACAACTAAAACATGATCACCTATCTACAACCTAAAGGTTCATCTTCAAATAAAGGAAAAGAAAAATAAAGAAGCTTCCCTAAAAATTTTTTTACACCATTGGGACAATTGCTTAAATCCACATTAAAAGAACTCCTTGAAAATAATCTTATAAATCTACCTAAGATGAAAGAATATAATCCACCAGTCAAATGCCCATGGTGAAATGAGGATCACTTTTGTGACTATCATAGACACAAAGGAGATAAGAGTAATAGTTGCAATAAACTTCAACATCTAATACAAGACCTTATTGATGACAGTAAGATAGTAATTTATGTACACACTCCTTCTAGTAACTCTAATCATGAGATGTTTAAAAACCCTTTCCCTAAGCATGAAAAGGATAAATAACATCCGTGAGGTTGATAATCATGTAAACAATTTCATTATAAAAGGCTAAGAACCCAATTACAATGTTTCTACTCATAGAAGCACATTTAACATTAGAGGTCCTAATTCAAAACCCGCTACACCAAATTCACAATACAACCTCATAGATCATTTAAGTAAAATTCCCATGAAATTTTCTATACTTGAGATGCTATGCCTACCATCTGAGCATAAAGCTAGCCTAGATAAAGTACTTGCTACTTCTACAATTCCTACATACCTACATGTAGATCAATTCCAAGCTATGGTGGGACACATCACCTCTCCTCATACTCTCACTTTTACTGATAATGATGATTCATCCATCTGAAAACCACATAATGCACCTTTACACATTGTTGACCTTGTCCATAATGTCAAGATCAAGTGAGTTTTGATAGACAAAGGATCAATTTTTAATATTTGTACTCAAGAATTGATCACAAAATTAGGGTTCTCTAAAAATGTAGTTGATCCAAGGAAAAATATTACCATAAAGGTATATGATGAAGAGTAATGCTTGTCTATAGGATTAGTTACTCTACCAATTAGGGTTGGGCCTGTGGTAAAGGATGTGGTTTGCCAAGTTCTTGATCTCCCTCTAACCTATATTATCCTCCTTGGAAGGATGCAATACAAGTAGTACCTTCTACATACCATCAGTGCATTAAATTCCCACACAATGGTGTTGAAATCACAATACAAGGGGATCCTAACCCTTTCATGTATTTACAAAATCTAAGTCCTAAAACTAAAATAACAATCCCAAGAAACTGTGAAGCACCTCCTTCTCAATCATATGTTGATCCCGAGTCCTTACAAGCATCCACCTCAAAATCCAATGAAACTTTGATCAAAATACAAGTGACGGAACAAGGAGCAAGGGAATATACCCTAGATCATGCTCTTTGCCTTGGAAAGCTACCTTTATCTCCCAACATTTATGGCAAGCCATAGATTCCTGAGTCATCCACTTCATTTACTACACCATCAAGCACCAAGGTCCAAATTTATGACACAGGACATGGAGAATATTGTATGGATAATTTATCCACATGTGACAATGATAATAAGGCTGAAAGTGTTTAGAATTCCAATGATGATGTTAAGTTAGCTTCAAAAAATGTATAAGTAGATGGTCGTGCCTGGATTGAATTTTTTTGGGATCCTGATGATACACCTACCTTTGTGATATCTCCTTCCACTCAAGCTTTTCATATCTATGATAACCCCCTATTTAACCAATACATCTAGATAACCCACTCTCTGATCATGACCCCACTAAGGATATCCAATCATCATCCTTCCATCCCACCTTCCATGGGCTAGGTTATGAATCTCCTATTGTCACCTCTACTAATCCATCTTGCTAAGTCATTAAGGGTTTGCAAGCTTCCTTTGACATTAGTGGTACCAAAAAGGATAGTCCCAAAGAATCCATTAAGGGCATCACCACTCCCATTCATCCACTAAACATTCCTATCACTTTTCCTATTTCATCCATCTCACCCATGTCCACTCGCATCATAGACATGGATCAAAAAGTCATAGCTCAAGAAAAGAATAAAGGTAAAGCTCCAATGAATGAGCTATCTTTAAAAGTAGATCAAAAATCAAATGATATAATGCAAATAAAAGAAGATCAAGACAAGTCGTCTAGCCAAAATAAAAATCTATTTGAAAAATAAAAATAAAAGTCAAAATTGAAAGCAAGCAAAAGTTGATCTCCAAGTATGCCTCTCTATAAAAAATCACTGGGGGCACCTATCAAGGAAAAGAGTCAAGAAAAGAGTTTGTTGATCCAAGGTCTCCATCCACATCACTCTCACTCATACCATATATTCCATTCCACTCATTCATGTTTACATATCTGTCATATCACACCATTGGTGATGTCTTTCAATGTACCTTTGACGATGACCCCTTCATGTACTATAGCTCATCAATCACCCAACCTCCTTTTTGTTTGAAACCTAATGGTACACATAGTGTGCACATTAGGGATCATACCATAGCCTCTTTCATTCACCACATCTATCATCCTTCATACTTTCCACTTGCACTCCTCATCCTAATTGAGTCCTTTCATCCAATATGATCATCCACACAAGATCGAGGCATCGTCAAGGCAATCCATGGATTTGGTGCTTATCAATTCTATACCTACCTTCAAAGAGCTAGGCTAAAACAAACAAAATACAAAAAATGGAAAAAAGTCCTTAAAAAAATACAAAAAATAATGATGAAAAATGAAAAAATTAAAGAGAAATCAATTCATTCAATGGTGAAAACCACTTCGGTGGTGCGTTGAGCAAGTACCATGGTGAAAACCGAGAAATCGACACCATGTGTAGAGGCTTCGCTCCTCTTTCCTTTAGATATCTACTTGATCTTTTCATCCCATTTTCATTCACTCTCCACTTCAAAATAGCCTTTTCACACTCATCATGGCTTGTGAATTTTTCAACATTCCCCTCACTTGCTCACTTTTCCATGTGTACTAGGTTGATCCTATTCCTCACTAGGTAATTTCCTCAATGTTAGCTATGGTTTGGGACACTCAACATCTCATGGTTGGAGAAACTACCCTCTTTGTTTGTTAACAAGTTTGCGATTTGTCTCTTTCCATCATAAAAACTTTAAAAAATCCATAAAAATCATAAAATGTCCTAAAAAAATCCATAAAAAATCATAAAATGTCATAAAAAGTCCATAAAAATCATAAAATGTCTTGAAAAAATCCATTAAAATCATAAAATGTCCTTAAAAAATCCATAAAAATCATAAAATGTCTTGGAAAAATCCACAAAAATGATAACATGTCCTAAAAAATCCATAAAAGTCATAAAATGTCTTGAAAAAATCCATAAAAATATAAAATATCCTAAAAAATCCCATAAAAATCATAAAATGTCTTGAAAAAATCCAAAAAAAACAAATATTCAAAAAATCCAAAACAATCAAATATTCAAAAAATCCAAAAAAATAAAGAAATCCCAAAACAACGATACATTCAAATGATAACACAGATTTGAACATCAACAAAATCATAACTCACCATGATTAAAAATCAAGTGGACATTGAAACATACTTAGCAATCTATATTTCAAATCCAACTAAACACACAAACTGTGACAAGAATTAGTTCTACATTGAAGCATGATGTTTGGTTGTTTGTTGGTCTTTCGATTGATTTATGATTTTATCTTTGGTGGCATTTATTTTAGCTTCTCGAGGATGTATTGGACTAGAGAGGTGAGGATGGGGCATGTTCGCTTGTTTGTTGTTTGTGGATTGTTTCTTATTCACAAGATGACTTGTCTTAAGACACAGTTGTTTAAAATCATCGAGGACCTATTAGTCTACTATGGATGAGAGCATTCCTTGTCTGATAGTGTATTCCAGGCAATAAGTATTCAGGTCATCTAAGGTCCTTATACCTAGATGCTTATACTTCACTACTAAATAAAAATGCAAACAGTATTTAGGTCATCTAGACATTCATGTTATCTAGAAGCTTCTACTAATTTTCAACATAATAAATTCTATGATGATAAAGAACTATGTAAAGCACAAGAAGCTTCATCACTTTCATTTCCTTCATAGCTCTTTTTCATATATCATTTCTTCCATCATCCATTTCCTTCATCATTTCATTTTCTTCATGCTCCTTATCTCAAAGGTTAATTAATCAGTTTATCCAATTGATACTTGTCTTTTAATCCAAATGCCAAATCAATCAATTTAATTTTTATCATGGGACTCCAATACCCCCTAATCACTCAAATTATTAATCAATCGTTGTTTTACACTAGCATCAATCTCAATCAACTTAATCAGCTCATCAACCCAGCTATATTGATCATTTCCAACAATTATTCAGCTATGCCCATCAACTGTGCATTTTCATCAAATGTGCATCTTTGCTTGATCACTCATGCAATATTAATTATCAAATTTTCTCCCCATGATCCATCAAGAGATTAATCTTATCACAACTTGTTCAATCAATCTCTCAAGGGGACATATTATCCTTATCATCATTCTTACTAGGATGTCCCAGGGGCATGTACCAGTTAATCAATATTTTTTCTTTGAAATAATGAGACAAACTGCATTGTCTAAAAGAGGGGAAAAATGTAGACACTCAAAATTATCCTCATAATTATCCTATTTTTCATCTATTAATTAAATGGATATTATTATCTGTTTAATTGATTCATTTAATACTTTCTTCTATTTTCATTAATCCTCTTGAATCATTAATATATTATAATAATTTATGCATTCATAAGCATTTATCTATCTACATTTATCCATAAATCATTTCATATTGCTCCATTTTCATTAATCATTAAAAAATCTATGTATATTAAATCATTTAAATACATAAAACCATTTAATCATTTGTCTAAATTCACAAATTAGTAAATCATTTAATCTTTATCCATTACATAAAATCATTTAATCCATTTATTCATCCATTAATTTGAAAACCCACTTTAATATAAATTTCAAACCTACATCATATCATAAAATCCATCCATTATCTCTCTCATTTCAATTAATTTTATTTGATTAAAATATGTATTTTCCCACTTCAATCTTTTATCCCACATCTCTCCAGTAAGTTGAATTCACCCCGTGAATTCATCTATAAAAGCTCTTCTTCTCACCAAAAGGCACATAGATTATCAATCATCTCTTCCATTCATTACAACTTCTTGTTGCACTTGTGCTCATAAAAATCTGAGAGCATCAAATGCATAAATCAAGATCATGGTGAAATAGGAAAACAATGGAGTTTTATTTCTTTTGAATGCTCATGTTTTTTGGTTTTCATAGTGTAATTTCATTTTGCATGTGTTTTCATTTAAGAAATGCTCCATTGATGTTATGTTGAAATATGGATTTGGATATATAGTTTAAATCATTTAATTTTTTAATTTTTAGCATATACAATATGTTATTTATTGGCAAAGGGAAAGGTATGATTTCATAATTGAAATCTCAACTTGTTACTAATTTTGAAATGAAAGACCTTGGTGCAGCTAGGCACGTTTTTGGGATGGAAATTAAAATAGATAGAGCGAAAAAAAAGAAACTAAGAGACAATGTTTACTTCCTCCCATTGCTCTTGGAAGGTGTTGGACAAGTGGGATATTTGTTGGGAAAATGTGTCTTAACCTTGCAATTATATAAAGGTTATTGTTGATAGGATATATATGAATATATATATATATATATATATATATATATTTCTAATTACACTGATAGGTGTAATATACAATGGCATAAGGGGGGGAGTGGGATGCATGTAAACAATTTTTTGTTAGCTTTTCAGGAAACTAATAAATGTTAAAAATATGTAGGAAAAATGAGAGGGGGGGTGAATTAGTTGTCACAAAATTCAAATTTAAAAGCTTCAACTCACATCAATTTCATAACCACATTATCTATCATTAAGTATGAGCATAAAACATAGATAAAAAAAAGTAATTTAGCACAGTAAACACTAGATTTTTACGTGGAAAACCCAAGGAGGGAAAAACCACAGTGAGGATTTGCTCATAGTATAAAGTAGTTCCAAATTAAAAATTAAAAAGGCTCGCTACCAAGGGCTCACTTCCTTGAAAGGACTCACTATCCAATTGCAAAAGCTCATTACTTACAAAAGAGGCTCACTGCCTACAAAAGGATTAACAAAACAAAATTGGGCCTTACAACCAAAATGAACTAAGAATAATGCATGTAACAAGTTGTGATGCAGTTCTGGTGATGCTCAAAAGACTAATTCAACACACTTGATATTTACGCTCACACTAATATTCTTTTGTCTTTGTTGTGCTCCTTCTTCTCAAAAGGCTATCCATCATATTCATTTATATACCCAATCTTTCTCATAAGCATCAATTAGGTCAGCCTAATTAGATGCCCGTCATATTTACCAAAAAAAGTAATGGCTCCAAATATTCACAAAATATTTCAAGTAGATAATTTAAACTTCTAGCATGCTACATAATATCGGAAAGGACCTAAAATAGGTCGCACATAGATCCGCATAGAAAATTTCATTGAAACACAATTTCCCCAAGAAGTTAGTTAGGAATAATGCAAAAAGATCAATAAACATTCTATACGAGCACTGGATAAGTGATATCTTGAGAGTACATGCTCGTAACATCTACAAACCATTCCCCAAAACCGTAAGCATCAACAACTAACTATGGAGAAATGCAAACTAGAATACTGAAGAATATAGCTAGAATACCGGTTTAGATACTAGACCAAAATACTGGATTAAGCTCTATCTTAAACTTGCAGACACAACATGGTGATATCAATGACAACAAAAAACTATAGAGATAGTCAATCTTCTTCATTTTTCCAACAATCTCCCCCCTTTCCATTGATGGCAACATGTAAAAAAATTCCTTCAAAACTCTTCCCCATACTCTAACTCTCTCAAATCATTTTTATACTCTAACTCTTTCCAATAATTTTCATACTCTAACTCTCTCCCCCTTTGAAATCAATGGAAAAGGGTAGCCAAAAAGGATATAAATAAAGATTTAAATACGGTGACATCAAAAATAAAAAATTCAATTCATCAAAACTTCCAACCATCCAAAAATTTCAGACATCAAATCAATTAACTTCTTTTTTTCCTTTTCTTCTTCTCCTCAACAAAAACAACAAAAAACTTAGGATTCAAGTAAAAATGACACTCTTCACTTGAAACACTTTCTTGTACCTTTCCTCAAGAACTGGACACAATTTCTTCTAGTTAAAAGTAATGAATCCATTCTTGTGTAATGCTTTCCAATAAACCCAACAGAGTAAAAGATGGTGACCAATATGAACTCTATCTTTCAACATCTTCTGCATCAATAAGGATTTTGGAAAGATGCTCTAACTAGACCTCAACAATTTCCTTAAGAAACTAGAAGGTTTTTATCACATCATCTCTCTATCTTTGTAAAACTACCATTTCAACCTATATACAGTAGAAGTTGAAAACCAACTTCACAGTCCCCAAGAATCACCTGCATACAATCACCTATCACATGCAACAGATATTAGAACAAAAAGAAGAGATGTTCTATAAACCCTCAAAGAAAATATGTGCAAGCAAAAAAATAGCATAATGATTATTGAAAGTAATTGTTTTACAAATAATACAAAAGCCTTCAAAAAGGCAATCAAGCAATAAAGCAAGAAAAAACAACCCTAATCTTATCTTGAGCAAAAAGACAGCTCAACAAGATAAGGATAAGAATTAACCTAGGAAATAAAATATGCCTAAGTAAACTTATGCTAAAGTGTAATTAAATAATTAATTACACCAACACCTGTAAATTGCAACTTAGGAGAAGAAAATTATTATGCAAAGATGAGTCGACAACAAGGCGTCGGTACTCATTTACAAATGCAATGCAAACTAAATCAAAAGGGTAAAGGAGAAAACCACATGGGAACAAAACTCCTCCCCAAAATAGAATGCAATAAACTAACTAAGTGATGAAAGATGGAGGACTCCATAAGACCCCCCAAGGACACCATCCATCACAAAGATACATAAAGAATCCCCCCATAAGAGAGGAAGAAAGAGACCATAGCCCCCCTAGAATGAAGTAACTCCAAAAGAACTGAAGAAACTGCATCTCCTAAAAGAAGTGAGAGGGAAGAGGCCGAATGAATGCAATCTCTGAAGGTGAAGTAGGTGTAGCCCAAGATGTCTCCACAGAAGCAGGTGTGACCTCAACAAATGAAGAAGTCAAAGTAGGTGAAGACTGAATAGAACCCTCCAAGAGATGGATGATCAACAGGATCTTTGCACTGAAATAGAAGAAGCCACATCGGTAGCCACAACAATAGCAATAGGAGGTGGAGGAGATGGAAGGGAAGGCTCGAGAATAGGATCAAAGTGAGAACACCAATGTTCAAGAAGCCAAATCTCTCCTCTGAATGATGATGCACACTAGAAGTGTGAGGAACACTTAGGAAAAAGTACCATTAGTAGCAAAATCAGTGAAGGAATACAACCAAGATGAGTGATCCACTATCCCAGTAGCAATAATTTGCTCTACTCTCCAAGTCTCTGATGATAACCGAATCAGGTGTGAACTCCACAGATCTCCTAGTGCCTCCATGTGTGATTTGATAAATGGAAAGAAGGTTGTTTTTCAAGTGAGGGACACACAAGACATCTTGAAAGGAGTGGTCCCCAAAACTAATAGACCCCTTCCCTGTAACACTCATGTAAGTGTTGTTTCCTGTCAAAATGGGAGACACAGTACAACGCTCAAAGGAAGTGAACATAAAATATGAAGCCGCCATATGATGAGATGCTCCTAAATCTAGAAGCCATCTCCCTAATCCAATACCTAAAGAAGCACAAAGAGCATGTCTCTTCACATCTGATGAAGTATGTAAACTAGTTGTGTTTGTATTATGTTGTCCTAGAGAAGAAGAATGAGGAGAAGAAGATGATGTAGACATCCTAGAAGGAAAATCAATCTGATGTTTTTGAAGAAGATGTTTCAGCTCATCAATATACTTCTTGTAACAATTATGTTCTGCATGTCCTTCCCTCTTGCAATATACACATGTAGTCTTCTCCTTCCTAGATGATTTCCCTGAGTTAGAAGAGGAGGATGAATCTGAGGACTCCTTCTGCTACTCATGAGGTTTGGAATCCTTTTGTTTATGTTTCTTTCCTTTTCCTATAGAATCCTTCTGATCTTTGGGCTCCTATGATGCAATAAGTTCCTATGATGAGGAAGAAGGTTTCACCATACCCATGCTATCTAACTTAGCTTGCTCTCGAGTGAGAGATGAAGCAAAGTCATCAAGAGATAGCATAGTGAATCTTGTACCAAGTGCATCCCTAGTGGCATAAAAGGTAGATACAAAAATTGAATAATCTGGTCCAAGCTTAGAAATAATGGACAATATCAACTAAGAGTCTTCTTTCTGAACACCACACTGTGACAACTGTAATCTAAAAGACTTGAGTTTGGTGAAAAAATCTTGGATGTTGTAAAAATCCCTAGGATTTAAGCCAAAAAGCTCATTCTCTAACTAAAACCCTCTCATAGTATCTTGCTTCCCAAACAAAGACTCCAAAGTAGTCCATATCTTATTTGGTGTAGTGCAAGACTCAATGTGAAAAAGAAGGTCAGATGAAAGAGACAAACATAATGTACCATAAGCTTCATCACACCTATTAAATCATTTTCTCTTTTCAGTAGCACCTGTAGGTTCAATTTCTGTACCCATGGTTACCCTATACAACCCTTTATGTTTCAAATGAATCTCCATTTGTTTTTTCCAACCAAAATAGTTGAATGGAGTAAGGGGTGTAATATTATGTGTATCCATGATAGAAAAAAACAATATATACTCTCAAATAAAAAATAATTATGCTTTGATCTATAAACAAAACTCTTGATTGCACATTTCCTAAGAAAATAACTCAGAAAGTAAGGGATGAGTTCTGACAAAAAAACTAGATACCTGGAGAAAAATCTACGAAAATCGGGTTTGAGATCTGAGAAGAGGACAAAACCAAATTTCAATGCCTATTTAAAAAAAAAAATGGAGCTAGGACACAAAAGTTATGCCTCCCAGAGTGAAAACAACAACTTTTGGCTTTAACAGGTGAAAAAAGGAATCAAAATGGAAAACTAATAAAAAAAGACTTGCACCACTGGATCCATCATCAAATCAGCTTTCCGGTGATATCTCATTTTTAAAAAAGACTTTGTTTTCCCAAGTTATGAGAAAATGAAAAAAACTCCTATAAAAAGGCCTTTGCAACACTAACAAGGAGCAAAAAAATCAGCACCTTTCTCTTGGCACCTGGTCTCCCATATGATCACCTGCTACAAGAAAGTCCATCGGGGGTTGAAGAAACAAGCTCCTAGTCACGATATGATTGACGACTAGGAGTTTAGAGCATGCGGGGGCTAGACTGGCTCCTGGTTGCCTAAAAACTAGGGGTTGTCGATAAGAAGCCTGTGGGGGCTAACAACGGAGCTCAACGAAGGAGAAGCAGAGCACTAGTGGTAATGATGAATAAAGGTGGCTGCTTGGTTGAGTGGGGGTGGTGCGGCCAGTGTCAGTGGCAGGTGGAAAGGCCACTGTTGTTGGTGGCTATCGGGTGGTTGCTGGGCAGCGCCCCTGTTTTAAATGGGGAGCACTTTTTTTTAATCAAAAAACTTGATTTTTTTGATGAAAAACTGCCTCAAACTGTGTGCCCTAGGGTCGTACAGCCCTGGGGAATTTTTTTTCCTTTTTTTCAAATTTTGCCTAAATTGATGAAATGAAAGGTGTTTCTAGGGTTTTTGGATGCTCTGATCGCGATGGCGACGTTCGTTTGTGCCCAAAATTCTCTAAAAATTTGGCTACCCCCAAATCTACAAAAGAAATCTTGGCTTGAAACCCTTGCACAAAAAATACACTATGGGGAAATATCTTCAAAACATGAATAGGAAGCAGCAGATCTAGAGCTCTGATACCATGTAGAAGTTGAAAAACCAACTTCGTAGTCCCCAAGAATCACCTACATACAATCACCTATCACATGCAACAAATATTCAAAACAAAAAGAAGAGATGTGTAAATCCTCAGAGAAAATTTGTGCAAGCAAAAACCAGTATAATGATTATTGAAAGTAATTTTTTTACAAATAATACAAAAGCCTTTAAAAATGTAATCAAGCAATAAAGTAGGAAAAAACAACCCTAATCTTATCTTGAGCAAAAAGACAACTCAACAAGATAAGGATAAGAATTAACCTAGGAAATAAAATATGCCTAAGTAAACTTATGCTAAAGTGTAATTAAATAATTAATTACACCAACAACTTCACAAACTCTCAATCTTTTCTTTCCTTCTTTGCCTTCAAAGATGTCAAAATTCTTTCCAATATAGTTCACTTCAGTTTCAATTGCCTCAATTTTAGTCCTAAAATTATCTACTTCAATAGGCCACCAGAGACAATACTTGTAAATATTAGAAATTTCCTTAACGCATTTCTTTCTTTCCATAATTAGTTTAGATACTCTCCCTTTAGCTTTAACACACCTCTTTTCAACTAGAGCTTCAAATTTTTGTCCTTCTAGACCTTAAGCAACATTCTTTCCTCAACAATTTCAACTAGATTTTCTAGTAAGAAATTAGAAACAACTAACACTCCAATACCTTTCCAAAGTAAATATTCCACCAAGGCATCATCAATCTTCAGTCTGTTAATAAGAGAGGTTGCACTCTATAATTCACCAATCTTCTTCATCTTCCCTTCAATAATCATAGACTGGATGTCATTAGACGATACTCTCTTTTTATTCAGAAATGTCAATAATATCTTCAGTTATAACTTTCTTCTTCTTTGATTCTGGAGGGGAGTCACTAACGACAACCTCTAATTCCTTTTCACCAGAGGAAGAGCCAACCTCAAACTGACTCGAAATGGCAACATTAGAGAAAATATTTGTTTTCAAGGATGTGAAATAGGATTTACACATACTTGCATTGTCTACCAACACTCCCAGATATTTGTAGACCTATTTTCCAATAGGAATCCTAGATTCCCATACCATGTTATCCTTTCCCGGTAGGGAACAAAAAAATTAAAACACCAAGCATACCAGCAAAGATCCTAATCAAAAGGGATAACCCTAATTTACTAACATACAAACATTTTTAGAAAGATTCTCAAGCAACAAGCTACACAAATCAAATTTCTTGTTTTCCATTACCATAAAATGTGCAATATAAACAACAATTGTCAATGTGGAACCTTCATGATTTCTGAAATAAATCTTGTAAGTAATCTCATATGTGACATACATTACAACCAAATCTTCAAGTGTGTTTATCAATAAGGCTCATGGGTCTTTGTTAATACCAGTCAATTCCTCCACATCTTTGCACTTTATAGTTTTTCTTCCAAGAAGATCCCTAATATTGCATAAGCTAGTTATTTCCTCGATCGCTTCCTTCATAACTAAGTAGGATTTTTCCAATATAATACTTTCATCCTTGAACCGACTCAATAAGAATAAAATAAACTCCTTTTCAATAACCCACAAAATTTCACTCCACAAATCCATACCTAGGGTTTTGATGTTCTGTAATTCACTTTTGCTTAACCCTAGCTCCATTTCTTTCATCTTTCTATGATTGAATTTTTCTAACTCCACTCCTTTCAGCTTCAAAGGTATGACACCACTCGATTCTCTATCAATTTCTATACTTCCTCTAATTTTTCAATCAAGACTTCTTCGTTTTTCTTTCTTCCCCTTTTGCAAATAGAGAAACAAATTCTAGATTACTTGAGTCAATTTCTTCAAAACCTTTTCAAAAATGCTTCATGCTTGTTTTAGGATCACTTCAAGGCACCTTCCAAGTTCTTTAAATGCTCAATTAACCAAAATGATTCACAAACTTCAACTTAAACTTCACTGAATTTACCCTAAATGCATTAAATGTGGCAGATATTAAAATGCTATTAAATACATTCTTCCCAACATAGAGAACACTAATTTGGTCCACAAATCATCATAACATGTTTTCTACTAGTTCTTTTTCCACAACCCCCTGATTCTTCATTCTTTGTGTCTCATCCATGTGCCAACCTCTGACATTCCATATATCTAGGGGGTCTTTATAGTTTTCTGATAATGTTCCCTCTAAGACCATGCACAATCTAATTCCTAGAGGATTCTTCCATACCAGATGAGGGAACAGACGCATCAATAGCTTCAGGTTTTTCTTCTTCTTTTTTTCTCCATATCTTATTCATCTCTTGACTCATTTCTTCTTTTTCAACCTTCTTTACTAGATCATTATTTTCTACTAGACCAGCCTTCTTTCCTTTCTTACTTCTACAAACCTTTGAAACATGTCCTGTTTTATTACAATTATAATAGATGACATTTTTTTGATTACTCTATCCTCCATTTCCTCTTGATCTACATTGATTTTATCTATGTCCAAATTTGTTATAGGTATAGCAATAGCCATCAAAGAATTAATTGATTCTCCCTTCATTAAATATGTTCCTCATTACCTAACTTATCATTCTCACCTATGATTTGCATTTGCTGGCCTTATGTCCAACCTTTTTACATTCAAAGAATTGTCTGGTGAAGGGACCAAAAAATTGATTATTTATGCTCCTACATTATGTTTTCTTGTGACGATATTTATTACAAAAAAAACAAATACCATTGAAAGAGGGATACCTTTGTGCATTACCCTATCTCACAAGCGGTCTCCTTGTAAAATTTATTGAATTTCTTTTATGCTTTCCTTTATCCAGAGTCTTTTGATTTTCCTTAGAACTTTCACCTACATCATTTCCCAAACCAGTTTTGTATTTAGTTGGTTTCTATCCAACAAGAAATTCTCCAAGAATATCAAAACTTGATTTGAAATTATTCTCATAGGGCTTTTCCTTTTGCAGTTCAATTCTCAATTTTAATACCGCTTTTTCAAGTTTAGAGAATTTTTCAGATTTGTTTTGCACCATTGTATTCAAACATTCTTTAATTCTCTTCTTATATTCTATTGTTCCTTTCAATCCAATTATCTCTTTCCTTAATTGTTCACTCACTTTCTTGTGTCTTTCCTTGAATTTATTTAATTTTTCTAGATTCTAGACACATTCATTAGCTTCATCTAGATTCTCCTTTAGGTCTATATTCTTAGTTTCAACTCTATAAAGGTTCTTAAGTGTATTCCAAAGCTCTCCTTTATCATCCATCTAATCAGCCATCAGGATCCTCCTTAAGTAGTTAAAATCTATACCAAGGAACCAAAGCTTTGATACCAATTTTTAAAAAGATGCAAGACAACTGAGAAGGGGGGCGAATTAGTTGTCATAGAATTCAAACTTAAAAACCTAAACTCACATCAATTCCATAACCACAATATCTGTCATTAAGTATGAGCATAAAACATAGATAATAGAAAGTAATTTTGCACAATAAACAATATATATTTATGTGGAAAACCCAAGGATGGAAAAACCATGGTGAGAATTAGCTCATAGTATAAAGTAGTTCCAAACTAAAAACAAAAAGGCTCACTGCCAAGGGTTCACTACCCCAAAAGGACTCACTGTCCAAGTACAAAAGCTCACTACTTAAAAAAGAGGCTCACTACCTACAAAAGAATTAACAAAAAAAATTTGGGCTTTACAACTTAAATGAACTGAGAATAATGCACCTAACATGTGTTGATGCAATTTTGGTGATACTCAAAAGACCGATTCAATGCACTTCATCTTTACGCTCACGCTGCTATTCTTCTATCTCTATCTTGCTCCTTCTTAAAATACTATCCATCATATTCATTTATATGCCTAATCTTTCTTGCAAGCATCAATTAGGTTGGCCTAATGAGATGCACTTCATATTTACCAAAAATACTAACTGTTAGCTCCAAATATTCACAAAATATTTCAAGGAGATAATTTAAACTTCTAGCACACTACATAATGTTGGCAAGGACCTAACATAGGTCACACATAGATCCGCATAGGAAATTTCATCAAAACAAAATTTCCCCAAGAATTCATCCAAGAATAATGCAAAATGATCAATAAACATTTTGTACGAGCACAAGATATATGAAATATTGATAGTACGTGCTCCTAAAATGTACAAACCATTCCCCAAAACTGCAAGCATCAACAACTAACTATGGAGAAATGTGGACTAGAATACCAGAGAATATAGCTTGAATATCGGTTCAGATACTAGACCAAAATAATAGATTAAGCTCTATCTTAAACTTGCAGACATAATGTGATGACATCAATGACAAAATAAAACTATAGAGATAGTCAATATTCATTTTTCCAACACTAGAATGGCTTACATACATTAGAAAAATGTTAAATTGTAAATATAGACCATTAATTATTAGGTTTTAGATCTAATGATCAATATTTTGTTGGCCTATCTTTGATGCACTAAGGAGGGTGTTAGACTTCACAAAATATCATTTGACTAATTCTTAGACAAACCTCATAAGCAAAGACACATTAACTGTTTAGTTTTCAACATTTACTTAAGTCCACCCTTGTAGCACTCACAACTTAGTTTATGCAACTTTTCATCCAAACTTTCAAAATGACTTTCCAATTAAATGAATGATTAATAAACACTTTAAGGGCTTACATAACATATCTCAAATTCAATAGAAACTCCTTTGGACCAAATAGGAGAACTAATAAACCTACCTTGCTCTAGGCTTCTCAATTAGCCCACTTTTACAAAGGGAGTCCCTCTTAAACACTTGCTCTCTACAAAAACTCTTCAAACAGTCAATAACCATGTGTCAAAACACCAAATTCTCCAATTTGTTTGCTGCTACAAGGCCTTTAAGTCACTGAACAAACAAACCCTCACTTTCAAGCAAAAACACAAGGGTTTTAATGGAAAACCATATAACCAAGCTTCCCAAGCCAGACCAAAGCATGAAACACATCATTTATACCCTGCACAAGGTTAAAAAACTCTCACAAGGACTATACCATCAGTAATTTATCAAAACCATTCACTTAGCCACCAATTTCACAAGGAAAATGACAACTTCTAGCCCTAGGGATTCACCCATTTTCTAGCAACAAAACTCCTAAAATACATTACAAGGGACCCATTCCATAAGGCACAATGAGCACAGAAAGTGGAATGGGTTGATTTCACATTTTGGAGACCTTCAACCTAGAATTTTAAAGAAACAAAGAGTTACAGAGAAATTTTGATTTCTCCCTCAAAATACAATATCAAACCCTCAAAATGTTGAAAAATGAAATATAATACATGTAATTACATAGAAAAATAATATTCAGAGCACCTGAAGCCTGTACGGGCTAGTACACAGATAACAAAGTTTACAAAAATAGAGAAATGCAACAAAAAAATAGCGTTGTATTTCTTTTGAGTCTTCAATGTAATGTTTTTAAGAAGTGGTGTTTGAGCCTTTGGAGGCTTCTTATACATTTTCAAACCTCAAACTACCTCAAGCTAACGTTCACAACTAACATTTGAATTATTTAACTCTAAATTGCATTGTTTTGTCAATGTTACTCTTGACAACATTTACCAACTCCTGCATTTTTCCACCCAATTGACCTCCTAAGACACTAAAAACCCTCCAATACACATTATATGGTATTTTAGACCTTATTCAATTAAAATAAACTCAAACCACCAATTCCAACCTAGACTCACCTACTGTTGAACATCAAATGCTCAATTTTTGACAAATGTGTGTAGGTGCTCTTGCACCATACACCCCTACAAAAAAAAACTCATGCCACATGAATTGTGCATTGTACCAATCTCTCCAAGATTCCCATCAATTCAATTGTTCTACATGAATTTTCCATTGACCCATACACTGAGATCCTCCAATCTTCCTTGCATCTTGGTTCTTTCTTGCATATACACTTGGACAAGTCTTTACATTTTCTCTCAGACCTAATGTTTGTCCTCTTTCTAGCCTTTGTTCAAAACTTGCTTGCTTTCCAACACCTTTACCTACACTCAAACACATGTTAGCAATTCCTTGTACCGACTTCTCATACTTGTGCTTGTAACTATCCCTAAGTTCTTGCATACCCTATTATTTCCTCCCTATCATCAGTCCTGACTTTACTCTCCCTTTAACATCTTGTGCCACTATCTTATTAGAATTTCCAATCACTATACCTACAAATTCCACTTGTTTTTCACCCTTACTCTCAACCACAGGACACTCTATGGCCCCTACCAATACACTCTCCTTCTTATTCACTATCATTACCTTCTTTACCCCTGTATCAAACTTTATACATGTCCCTATGTTCTCAGGCCTATAACTAACTACAACATCAAATTTCTTGTCTTCTTTCACAATATTTACAAGTTCCCTTCTATCACACATAATCACTTTTTCTTTACCCTTCACATATTCTACAAGTGGAGTTAAAACAAAAAACAATCATCTTTCACTACGGTGTAGGTATTTTTGCTTCCATCATACATGGCTCACCTATCATATTTCCAAGGTCTACCTAGAAGTAGGTGACATTATTCCATAGGTAGGATATCACAAACAACACAATCACTATAGCCTCCAATCTGAAAATAAACCACTAGCTTTTCATTCACCAATAAAGATTGACCATCACTTAACCATGAAAATTTGTAAGGAAATTCATGAGGTATTCTTTTCAAATTTAACTTGTTCACCATCTCAATAGACACCATGTTCTTTGTTGAACCCAAATCAATCACAAATCTACATACCTTGTTTCCACACTTACAATTAGTCATGAAGAGGCTCTTCCTTTGCAAAGTTTCCACTTCTTTTGCTACCTTCAACACTATTTATCTCATCATCAACATCTCCCTTAATTTAGGAGCAACTCTCAAACTTGTAGAACCTGTACTACTTTCACATTCCCCTTCTTGAATGATTTGTGCTCTCCTATCAACCCTCTTTTAACAACTTGATGAAATACCAACTCTATTAGGACACTTCCATGAAGGATGGCCATATTTATTGCATGTGTAGCATCTCCCTGCAAAATCATTAGAACTTCTTCCAGCACTAAACCTTCCTCTACCCCTAAATCCTCCTCTAGAATCAACATTAATACCTTTCTCTTTACCTTTATTAGCTTCTTCTTTTTCTTCCAATGGTTTCTTTGGTGTAGAAATTACTCCTCTTCCTCTTGCACTAGTACCACCTCTTTCTCTCACTAATTTCTCTTGTCTTCTTTTAAGCTTCTCCTCCACCCTAATTGCTAATTGAAAGCACTCTTCAACAGACTTGGGGTTAGAAACAAAAATATCATCTTGAATATTAAATCTCAAACCACCTAGATATCTAGCCACCTTCACAACCTCATCTTCATCCCTTCTTGATCACATACTTAATTTGTAAAATTCATTAGTATATGTTGTAACATCTAGATCTTTTTGTTTCAATCCTT